>PVJO010001945.1:44469-119093 GCA_004026905.1 Hystrix cristata
CATTCGTTGGTTGTTGGGCATTTAGGTTGTTTCCAAGACTTAGCTATTACAAATTGTGTTGCTATGAACATGGTGGTGCATACGTCCTTGTGGTATGACGATTTTAATTCTTCTGGGAAGATCCCCAGTAGGGGAATAGCTGGGTCAAATGGAACCTCCAGTTGTAGTTTTTTGAGGAATCTCCATATTGATTTCCACAATGGCTGGACCAGTCTACACTCCCACCAACAGTGGAGGAGTGCTCCTTTTTTCCCCACAGCCCCGCCAGCATTTGTTATTGGTTGATTTTTCCATATAAGCGGTTCTTTCTGGAGTGAGGTGGAATCTTAACATTGTTTTGATTTGCATCTCTCGAATGACTAGTGCTGTTGAACATTTCTTCATATATTTATTTGCCATTTTTATTTCTTCATCTGAGAAATGTTTATTCATTTCAGTTGCCCATTTTTGGATTGGGTCTTTAAATTTGGGAGGTTTAATTTTTTTGAGTTCTTTGTATATTCTAGATGTTAGACCTTTGTCCGATGGATAGCTAGCAAAAATTTTTTCCCCTAGTCTGTGGGTTTTCGCCCTACTCTATTGGTGATTTCTTTTGCTGTGCAAAAGCTTTTTAATAGCATGTGGTCCCAAGCACTGATTCTTTGTATTGTTTCCCGTGCAGTCTGGATTCGGTTCATAAATTTTTTTCCTACCCCTATGTCTTCGAGGGTTCTTTCTATTCTATTCTCCAGTAAATTTAATGTTTCTGTTTTAATGTTTAGATCTTTGATCCACTTTGATTTGAGTTTAGTACATGGTGAGAGACATATATCTAGTTTTAATTTCTGACATGTGGTTAGCCAATTTTTCCAGCACCATTTGTTAAATAGGCTATGTTTTGTTTTTGACAGTAGCACTGGGGGAAATGGCATATAAACACCCCTTAATTCTTAAATTTATATTCAATTGTATCTTTCCTGAAATAACAATGATAATTTAAGTAAAAATTGATCATCAATCTCATCCAACACATAGTCACTGAGCACCCAACATCCTGCTGTTATGGCTTGTACCTAAATATCCCCCCAAAGCCTCATGAGGTCACAGATGGGGCTTTTTCAGAAGTGGCTGAATCTAGAGTGATGCTGGGATTAAGGGTGTGTGGTTACTAAATCAATCCACTGACTGGTTTGGCACTGTCCTAATCCCAGCAGCCTGGCTGAGACATAAGAGGCAGAAAGAAGCTGCTTAGGTCCCTCTTAGGGGTTTACCTTGCTGCCTTGTGCCCATCTGCCATGCCATGCTGCCTTGGATACAGCCATTTGTGGACTGAAACTTCTACAAACTGTGAGCCAAATAAACCTTTCCCCCTCCAACTTTAGGTGTCGGGTATTTTGTCTCAGCAACCAGAGAAAAGTAACTAAGATACCTACTAACCAGAAACCTCCATTAACTGGCATCTGTGCTTACTGATAAAATTAATGACCATAAGAACCTAAGGCAGGGATTCACAAACTTCAGGTCACAGGTCCAAACTGGCCCACTGCTTGTTTTTGACTAAAGTTTTAGCTGTCACTTATGTATTGTCTGTGGCTATTTGGGGACAAAAGCAGAATTGAAGAATTGCAACCAAGACCATATGATTTGCAAAGCCTATGCTATTAATTACCTGGCCTCATATAAAGTTTGCTGACCTGACCATTATAAAATACTAATGTGCCATCTGCCTCTCAAAACATTTTATATTTTCTACATCTTTGGTGGCAGTAACACATGATAAATACATAATAATTTCATGTTAATTCTTTGAAAATCATCAGGTCGGTACCATATATATGTGGTATTCTATTTCTTGCATCATTTTTTCTTTGCATCACATTCCCACAACCAATCATGCCAGAAAAAGCAGTAACATACTTCAGCTAATAAAAACATGTATTTCCCACAGGTCACGGAATCTGGATCTTTAATCCCAGCTTCTGAGATTAATAAATCTCTTCATTGTTTTTTAACATCAGCGCTTATACAGAACCCCATGCATTCCCTTTACAGTTACAAGTCACTTCTCCAAACGGATCTTCAGTTCCATGCTTGCATATTTTGAGGTTTCTTACTTACAATAATTCAAGCATAATACAGCATCATTTTATTCCTGAGTTTAAAAAAAAAAGACTTTTAAATAATATACTTCTTGATGATAAATGTTTTATGAGACTTTTTCTCCTATACAGTACCCTGGATTAATGCCTTCAGGGAATAAACAGTATAGAGACTCTAGATTTCTTCCCTGGATGGAATTCAACAGCCCAATCTTCAGGTAATACTTTATTAATTTAAACCTAATTGTAATACCAGTAAGCCTTATAACACATCTTTAAAAATATTTAAACACAAAATCTAGAATTTTTTAGAAAAGACAGAATGTCAGATCAGACTAAGGCTTTGAGATCACTAAATCCTAACAGTTTTAATTTGCAGACGAGAAAGGCAAGGCTTAAGCGACTTGCCAAAAGACGAGTTAGTTTCAGTAACTCACACTGCATGCAAATCAGAAAGTTAAACTGATGTCCTCTCTATAAAGCAAGGCATTATCTTAGGGACCACAATTACTTATGTATCTTAGGTGGCAATGAATTCAATTCATCAAAATCAGTAAATTTTTTTTACACTGAAACAGATACTCATTATCAGATAAAATTCCTTAGTAACTGCTAAAAATCCTCTTATTTTTCCTACAAAGAAAGTTCTTTTCCTTTAGGGAGATATAGTCCAGCACAGAGATGAAGGATACTGGAGCCAGGCCACACGATTTTGAACCCTGGTTTTGCCTTTAACTGTGTAACCCTATGGCAATTTACTGAACAGCTTTGTGTCTGTTTCCTAATTTTTACAGTGATAGAGTACGTAAACAATCCTGACATGACTGGTACATGTAAATGCTCAATGTTAGACATTACTGTTATCTTCATTAGGAAGTTTTCTTAACAAAACATGAGAAAGTAATCAAGATATGGAAAAACTGCACTTAAGGTAGCTATTAAAACATAATTAAACTCAATTATAATAAAAACTAAGGGAAAGTAACTCTTAAAGATACTTTTTGAGTTTGATCCCATTTAAAATACATGCATAAGAATCCTTCAAAATCAAACTTTACTGAATGAAACCTATTCACCAAGTCTTTCAAGAAAGAATGATTAAACACTAATGCTGTAATGTTTCTGGATTTCATTAAGAGTCAGTCCTAAGAAAATCAAATAACTGCTTAAACTCAAGTGTCAGCACAGCACAGAAGTGCATGGCTATAATCCCTGCACTTTGGGAGGCTAAGGCAGGAGGATCATGAGGTTGAGCCCAATCTGGGCAACTTAGCATCTTAGTGAGACCCTGTCACATAATTTAAAAAAAAAGAAAAAGAGCTGGGGATGTAGCGCAGTGCAAAGGCTCATCCCTAATTTTGCAAACTAAACAAAACAAAAACTACAAGTGTTATTGCCACCATTTTGTACCTCAATAACTACATCCCAGAATCACTAAATATTTAGGTTTTTCCATTAAAATAATTACCAGTAGTTTTGGTCAAAGATAACCATTGAGTATGAAGAGTTTTGTATCTGGCACTCTCTCCCTTACCGAGACTTCTATTAAGTTGGACAGCCATGTCAGAGTCACAGAACACAGGATCCTTACAGTAGTATGACCTTGGAAAACTCACATAGCTGGTCTCTAAACCTCATTACTTCATTAGTGATAGTATCCAGATTGGAAAGCAAAAAAGGGTAAAAGGAGATTTGTATGAAAATGCTTTGAGAATGGTTCATATATACAGACACACATCCCTGGCCCTGACTCCTTTCCCCCATTGGGAGGGGAAGTCACGTAGCAAGTTAGGGTGAAATTACTATTTGTTTGTGTGTGTGTGTGTGTGTAAAGAATGTGTGTGTGTAAGGACTACATAGACCTGTACCATCCTTTTTATACTATGTTGTTCTGGAAATACAAAGCATTGTTATAGCTTCAGATTTGGTTTTAAAAATAAGGGACTCCAGAGACCACTATCATTTATGGAAGACATATCAGGGTCAAGCATCTCCCTGTTTGGCACCCTCCAACTCATAAGGAAGAAAACCACAATTCCCACTTGTGTATTTCTTTACCATCACAGATTGAGTGCTACCATAACATATGATGCTAAAACGTCTCCAAGAAATTTTTAGTAGTATTTCAGAAAAGTTAACTCTATTCATGTAATCAGTATAAAATATCAGTTATCTTCTTCCAAAGCAGAAAAGGAGTTTATGAAAATCCCAGTAGTACCGAAAGAAAAATATTAAATTTCAACCTCATATAACTTGAGGCCAGATGAAGCTTTCTGAACTATTAAAACCACAAAAAAGGAAATTTGATCTCTTTTAAGTGTGGAGGAGTGGAGGAGTCTGGGACCTCTAAGTACATTCAGCCTTATGTAATGACCTAGTGTCAAAGGAGTATTAAAAAAATAATAAACACATTGGCAAACTCAGTACAAATTAAATACACCCAAAATGAATAAAACTGCCACTTTTGTGTAACCACAACAGTACTATCCTAACTGCCCATGAAATATCTAATGCACAAGAATGACTGGAAGGAATTTAAAGGAAAACAAAATTTAGCAATCATCTCTACAACTGCAGTATCTGAAAAGAAGTCTTATTTAACTTTGAGTAATTAAACACAGTCCACATCAATGAGGTCATACAGTCTAAATCTATTTTAGTTTAGTAATTAGTAGCAATTTGCTTAAATTAGTAAACTAAAAACGTTTTCTCAAGTTATTTTTTGCTTTTAGATTCTAAATTTATCCCTCTCATTTATGCAGGTACTGACTTGATTTTTAAAGAGACTTTTGAAAAATGTTTCCTAATTCAGTTAAAATAAATCCATCAAAAAGTCATTGTGGTGGCTTCACTTTACAAACATTATCCCATTTAATCCTCCCTACAATCCCAGAAGGCAAGCATTATTTCTACAACATCCGTTTTAGAGAAGAAGAAACTGAGGTTTGTTTATATGTCTCAAGCAACTTGCTTAAAATCATAGACTTTGTATGTGATTGAGTTTTTACTCAATCCGGGATAATCTACTCTAGTTAGTTTCAATCACATTAACAACAAAGGTAAAAAGGTAATTTTTCAACTAGCTCCATGTAGCTTTAAAGAACACCAAGAATTACAGTCTAGATTTGTAGCAGTTCATGGAAAATATGTAATTTCTTCTACTTAATCACTCAGGTTAAACCGTGGATCCTGTCAAATAGCATTTCTTTGTTTCCTCTTCTGTTTTTAGATGTACATAATAAAAGTATTGAGTCACAAACGCCAAATTTTTAAAATTTAACCATTATAAGTCAAACTTCAACATCCTGCATTTAAAAAATATTGAAGAATTTTTAGAAATATGGACGAAATCTCTATCGTAAATGATTCAGAAGCTGAGCCTGCAAAAATATGAACCTGAGAATTGTTCTCCCATGGTGCGCTGCCTCCACCCCCAGTCAGTATATGTGAAACCACATACCTTTCAGAGAACCAAGGGGATACAGGACAATTAGGAAAATTGATATATTAGGCCATTTCTCCTTATTCTATGCCTTAGATCGAAGGGACCAAACCAGAAAGGTGTACTGTCCTTTACAAATTCCGAAATCATCAAGTGACAGTTTAAAAAGGCAATTGCAACACGAACACACTGTACACGAGAATGCTGAATCAAGTAAGCATATTTATCACGACTACCAAGTCTCAGTTGTGGCTTCTCTGTCAATTGAACAAAGAGTCAGCTATTAAATATTAATGCATGTCATATGCACGGGAGCTCTCACGAAAAGCCTTCTGCTACCAATTTTTGTTATGGAGAAAACAACAACAACAAAAACGCCTGCCTGTTTTGTAGGTAAACCCCACACCACTAGAACCCTTCGGATGGACATCCATTCTGTCCCTCCCAGGAGAGGCTGACGGGGCCAATAACACCTTCAGGGGTAAGGAAAAGGGACCTGAAGGAGGGCGGGTCTCGCGGGTCGGGGCATAAGACCGGCTCCCCGGGTCCTCCAGCAGTCAGGGGACAGGTCGGGAAGCGGGTCGTGGCCAGGCCGCGCGGTCAGCACAAAGACAGCGAGCGACCTGGCCTGGGGGACCGGACCCTGGCCCGGGGTGAGGCCGGGCGGGGCGCGGAGACGTAGGAACACTTACCCAGAAGCAGCACGTTCTTCCCCGCGGGGAGCTTGGAGCGCGAGCGGGTGGAGACCTCGCTGAGGATGCAGGACCTAACGGGAAGCAAGGCGCAACCTGAGCCCGGAGCCCCAGGCCAAAGGCCAGAGTCGGGGTCGGGAGGGACCGGCCCGCCTCGGGGCGCCTGGGCGGGGTCGGCCGAGTACGCTGCAGCCAGGCCCAGCGCCGAGCTCCAGCGGGCACGCAGCCGCGGGGTGTCCGCCAGGCCGGGAGAGCCGCGGGGATCCAGAGAGGGGTGGGGTCGTTACCAAAGGTTCTGCCCGTCTTCGTCGTCCCCTACCGCGGCGCCACCGTTGCTTGACGCTAGCTCGTTGGCCAAGGGGCCGCCTGCGTAAGTCGAAGCTAATCCTGGCGGAGAGGAACCGAACGAGCCGACTCGCCCCACGGCCGCCATCTTGGTCGGGAACCACACCACTCCCGGCAAGGCTGAATGAGCGCGGCGGCGGTGGCAGCGGCAGCGGCAGCGGCAGCGGCAGCGGCGGGAACCCGGATATGGAGCATTTGGCTCACGGGAGCCGGGCGGGGCCTGCAGAGGCGGGGCCTGGCGGCTCTTGAAGTGCTGTGCGAGGACGTACTGCGCGTGCGCCGAGCGCTGGCTGGTGGGGGTGCTGCGCGTGCGCGGGTTCTGATTGTGCGATGGTTTCATGGTGTCGAATCGCCTCGCGTGGGTGCACCTGCATCTCCTGGCCGCAGTAAGGCAGGGTGGGTGTGTCAAGTGGCCTGCGTTCCTTCCCGCCTTTCAGTCTGGTCGGTAAAATCCGCAGCCGGCGTGGAATTCCTGCGCTCTTATTAGGAGCTTGTCCATCATTCCGACTGAGCGCGGGTTCCCAGCCTACACTCTCGCCTCACCGGCGCCAAGAGGGAAATGGACTGCCGGGCAGGTATTGCCACCCAGGTTTGAAGTGTCTCTGTTGTTCTGAATTTCTGGCCTTTTTTACCTTCTCAAGTGGCGGCGTGTTCCACAAATTGGAAAGTCTGACGTGAGGAAGTAATCACTTGAGCTAAAGCCGGCCCAATATTTTCCTCAGATTGAACCCACATCAGGAGCAGCGTCTCCGAGCGTTGTGACAGAAAAATGTTAACAGAGTTTGCCCAAATGGTCTTGACATCTTTTGTATGAGATACTCTGGGTGAAATTGGAAAAGACCCACTACGTGAGTCTTCTATCAAGTCACCACACGTTTATTCTGTACTTAACACAGCAGGAACAGAGAATCTAAACTAGTCCCCTTGAATAAGCTCTCTCCGTTACAACTTTGCTGGTTAAGTATATTTGAATGACTGAGCTCTACTTCCAGAAAAAGGCAATGGTTTGAAGGCTCTAACATAGTACACCTTAGAAGAGCAGTTTCTTCAAGTAAGTCTGTCATTTGTACATTTTCCAAAACATTTCATATTTGAAAATCACTTGCTAACATGTGGCCTGAACAATGAATGCTGTTAGGCTAGTGAGAAAATCCACAACTAAAGACTGTATTTGCTACATATTAACATTGCAGTTGGAAGTCTGAAAGCCTATAGAGGCTGGCAAATTTGAATTGAGGTCGAGCTCAACCAGTTTGTTGGCCATGTAACCACAAGCAACTTACTTAACCTCTCTGAGCATCAGTTTGTTTTTGTTTTGCAGTACTGGAGATTGTACCGTGGGTTTTCACACCGAGCTACATCCTCAGCTCTCACCAGGGTGCGTAGTTGCTCTGGCTGGGCTCAAACTTGTAAGCCTCTTGTCTCAGCTTCCCAAAGTGCTGGCATTACTAGTATGGGCCACCACACCCAGCTGTGTCTCCATCTTTTATCTGTAAATTGGAGATAAAAGAACCTAGAATTATGAAGATTACGTAGGATGATTCATGTAAAATGGTTTAGAACAGTGACTAGAAAATCTTAAACCCTGGAAGTGTGTTAATTATTGTTAACAACTAGTTTTCCCTTTACCTTTCAAGCCTTAATAGCTGATTAACCCCCTAGAGTTGGTGGACCTAAATCACTCCTGCAGCTAAAATTCTTCCTTTTGTTAGGATTAGGGAAGGAATCAGAACCATGCTTTATGGTCCAAGGCTTTCTGTGGTGTCAAGGAGGATGGAGACTTGCAGATGAAACGCCGTGTCTTTTTTAGGTCACTGCTATAAAGGAGAGCCATATACAACTCATAGGCCCTCTGAGAATTGATTTACTGTCTGCTTTATTCCCTCAGTCATCTTTTTTTTACTCAGAGCATTTCCCCCTCAATCTCATTTATACACAGTTGTCTGGATGTCCCCCCAAAGCCTCATGCAGGGATAGGTGGCGCTTTTCAGAGGTGGCTGGATCTAGGATGTGCGATGCTGAGATTAAGGGTGTATGATTATTAAATTAGTCTACTGATTGGTTTGGCTTAGTTCTGAGCATCCATAATGGGAAGCCCCACCCTGGGTGTGGGCGGCACCACCCAAAGGGCAGGTAGCCCAGAAGGCATAAAAGGAAGAGGCAGGCTGTTGCTGTTGCTGCTGCTTCACAGGCCTTCTGCATGCTATGAACTGTTTCTCCTCCGCAGTCCGGCTGTGCCATGCTGCCCTGCCTTGGGGCCAGCCAACTATAAACTGAGACCTCTGCAAACTGTGAGCTACAATAAATCTTTCCTCCTTTAACTTTGGGTGTTGGGTATCTTGTCTCAGCAACTAGAAGAGTAACTAAGACAGTATGTGATGATTTGCTATCCTCATAGTTTGTCTATTCTTTTCTCCTTTTATTTCTTTTCTTTTGAGACAGGATCTTGCTATGTAGCCCAAGCTGGTCTTGAACTCTTGATCCTCCTGCCTCAGCCTCCCAGGTATTGGGATTATAGGTATATACCACCACACCTGGCTACCATCTTCATACTTTGTAAGGGATTGGTAACCATCTTCACACTTTGTAAGGGATTGGTAAAATTAGGTATCCTCAGCTCACATGGATCAGAGGTTTATTGATAAGCTGAGATTTTTACTTTCCATGCTATCAAATGACATAGGTCAAATCACATTGAAATAAATATTCTGACAACTTTAGGTGCTGTTATGGAAAATGCCTTCTTTGATAAGCCCTGTATTACCAAAATAGAGAATTATTTATTGTTAGGAAGTCTGTAAAAGTGAAGATTTGGCATTCCCTTGGAATTTCTGTTGCATAAATGCTATTTATAATTAGACTGCTTCTTATACTGTGATTACCTTTTCTTTTTGCCCATTTTTTATTACATCTACAATTTCTTTTGGTTTTTTATTTTCATTAGTACATGTTTACAGTACATAATGTTTACATTTAACATAGGGAGTTAGTACAGTACATAACACATCTTAATTCTTTTTATGTTACATCTAAAGTTAACAACCTTTTTTTATATTTGCTTAGATTTCTATGATCTTAACTCTAATTATGTCTCAAATTCTTATCCCAGTTCTTTAAATTCTTTATTGGTTTGTTTTGTTTTTGTTTTTGCAGTACTGAGGATTGAACGAGGCCCTGAGCTACATCTCAACCCTTTTTATTTTTATTTTCTTACTCTTTTTATTTTGAGACAGGGTCTCACTAAGTTGCCCAGGCTGGTCTTGAACCCTCAATCCTCTTGCCTCGGTTTCCCAAGTAGCTGGGGTTACAGGTACAGTATGTGCTGCCACACCTGGTCTTGTTGAGTATCCTAACAATTTCTTCTCTGGGGGAATGCCTTTAAGAGCCTTCTGGCCTGCCCTAAAATCTGAATTGGTTATTCTGTATTCTAGCCTGTCATCCTGTGATCTTTCACAGTAGTTCTGAGTAGTCCCTTTCCTTCAGTGCCATGTCTTCTATCTTACTTCCTTATTTCAGTGGAGAACCTCCTCCAACGGTTTCGTGAGGAAAGTTGCATTGGAACATTTTTGGAGACCTGTATTTCTAGTTAGGATCCAGCCAAGAGAAAGATAGCATCCTTAAGGGATTCCCAGTGTTAAGAAATGGGAGTAGCAATAGCAAGAAATGTGGGCCTGATGAGGAAAGAGGATGGAGTGCTTGCTAGAATCCAGAGAGAGCATTGTCCTCTCAGTATCTATCCCCTGGTCTCCAGCTAGTGTCTTGCTTTGACCAAACCCAATCAGAATCCATGGGGGAGAATCTAAGTGAAGCGATTCATGCAAACCTGCCTTCCAGAGCACGTAACAGTGTAGAAAAGGATCTGGAGGGGCAAACAAGACATGTACTACAACTTGTACTTTGGAAAATGTATTTAATCTACCCTTAGTAAGTGTAGAATTCTCAGGTTGCAAATTATCTTCTCTAAAATTTTTAAGGGCATTGACCCCTTGACTGTTGGATTCTTATAACACCATTGAGAAAGCCAAAGTCATTCTGATTCATAATCTTTTATTAGATATTCTTTTTTTCTTCTTTGGAATTATTTACAACTGCCACAGATTCCTACTAACACATCTATATAGCGTCCAGTTTCTGTACTCATATATTCTTCCTCCCTGCCAAGTATCAGAAGAAGACTCCATAGTCATACTAAAGCAATCTATGCACCAAATCCTATTTCCTGTTTTCAACTCAAGGACATTGCTCCAATAGTTCAAACCCTCTTTGTCTACATAGTCATTTTTTTATCTCCATTGGATCACTTAAACATATATTAATTCTCGTATTTTAAAAAGAAAGTTGGCCTGTATTTCTAGCCACTCGGGAGACTCAGAAGGATCCCAAATTCAAGGCCAGCCTGAGCAACTTAGCAAGACCTTGTCTGGAAATAAATAAAAAGGGCAGGGGATGTAATTCAGTGTCAGAGCGTTTGCCTATCATGCACAAGGCCCTAGATTCAATCTCCTATACTACAAAAAGAAAAGAGATAGAAAAGAAATATCTCTGAACCCCACTCATTCACCAGCTATGGCTATATTTCTCTCCTTAACAGCAAAACTCTTCAAAAGGGTTGTCTTTGCTGTCTTTAGTGCTCCTTCTCCCTTACTTATGACCAACTTCCATCAGGCTTTTCCCCTATAACTCCCAAGAACTACTCTCACCCTTGTCAATGACCTCCTTGTGGCTCAATACAATAGTAAACTCCCCACCCTTCTCTCTCTTGATGTAGCATCATCACGTGATACAGTTGACCATTCCTTCTGGATATCTTTCTTCATGTGGCTTTCAGGTCACTACGGTCTCTTAGATTTTGCTTCCTCAGTAGCTGCTTCTTCTCAGTCTTCTTTGCTGTTTCCTCATCTTCCTGACTCCTTATGTTGGAGGACCCCAGGATTCAGTTTTTGTTCCTCTTCTCTAGCTATACCACTGCCTTGGTGATGCCATCCAGTCACATTACCTCAAATTCCATCTATAGTCAGCCCTCAATATCCATTTGTAATTTTTTTTTTGAGACAGGGGCTCACTTATGTAGTTCAGACTGCCTTTGAGTCACTAAGTAACCCAAGCTGGCCTCAAACTTGGGGTGATCCTCCTGTCTCACTCTCTGTAGTCCTGGGATAACAGGCTTGCAACACCACACCCAGCTTTGTAAGTTTTGTATCCACAGATCTAATCGACCACAGATCAAAAATATTTTCTAAAAAAATGTATTAGCTTTTTGTCTCTGTGACCAAATACCTGAGAAAATCAAATTTGGAGGAAGAAAGGTTTATTTTTACTCACAGTTTCAGTCCATGGTCAGCTGACCCCATTGCTCTTAGGCCTGTGGTGAAGCAGAAGCATCATGGCAGAAGGACCTGCTGGAGGAAAGCTGCTTACTTCCTGGCAGCAAGGAAGCAGTGAGACATTTTGAAAGAGCCTGAGAGAAAGGAAGGGGTCATGGACAAGATACACTCATCAAAACACACACCTAATAACCTACTTCTTTCAAGTGGGCCACACCTCCTAATAGCCCATTCAGCTATAACCTCATCAATGGATCAGTCCATCGATTAGATTAATGCTCTCATGATCCTGTCACCTCTCTAAGCCCCCACCTCTGAACATTGCTACATTGGGGATCAAGCTCTCAATAAGTGAGTCTTTGGGGAACACTTCATACTTAACGAATTGCACCTGTATTGAACATTACAGACTTTTGTCATTATTCCCTAAACAATATAGTACAACAACTATTTCCAAAGCATTTGCAATGTACTTCTAAAATTTATCTTTCTAGCCCGGGACTTCATTGGGAACTGCAAATTTATACCTCCTGCTGCCTATTCCACATCTCCACTTGGATGTTTAATGGGAATTTCAAACTCAACATGCTCCTTACTTTCCCCTACAAAAGCCCCACCACCCCCCACTTTCCCATTAAGTAGCAACTCTTTGTTGCTCAGGCCAAAAACCTGAGTTATCCTTGACTTCTCTATTTCTCACACCACACATTAAATCCATGAGGAATCTTTTTGTCTCTACCTTCAACATATACCCAACCACCCAACTTCTTATCATTCATCCACTGATAGCCCCTTGGTTTGAGCTATCATTTTTTATCTGAATTACAGGCTCTTCAACATGGCATCAGAAGTTAACCTTTAAAAACATGTCAAACCATGTTACTTTTATGCTCACTCAAAACTCTACAGTGGCTCCTAATCCTTATAATGACCCATAAGGCCACACAGGCTCTGACCTGTGTTGCTTCTCAGACTTCTGTGCCACTCTCCCCACTCGACTCTGCTATCCAGCCATGTCAACCCTGTGCTGTTCTTTAAACATGGTGTGTCCCCTTTGCTTGAGGCCTGTGTTCCAAGTGTTCCATCTGCCTTACAGGAGGTGAGTAGCTATCCAAACCATAACTTACCCAGATGGCCAGCTGGCCAATGCCCTCTCTTCCTGCATGTTTGCTCAGTTCTCAATGAGGCCTACCCTGGCCACTCCACTCCACGTGCAACTTGGTCTTTCACTCTTGGAGTTCCAATTCTCCTTACCTTACTTGCCTTTTTGTTTTTTTGTACCAGTCATTTTCTCATATTATATAGAATTTACTTATTTATTGGAATTTAAATTCTGCAATTGCAAGGATCTCTTGTTCTTCAGTAATATACCCCAAGCAACTTAATACCTGAAACATAGGCATCCAGTAAAGATGTGTTGAAGGTATGAATAAAGGAATGAAAATACTCTGTCAACCAGTGTTCTAAAATTGCTGGATGATGTGTTCGTGTGGGTGTGTTTTAAGAGGAGAATGAGAGTCTTCACTTTAACACCTAAAAGCAGGGACTATCTTCAGCCTTTTAAAAAGCATAAACCCTTGAGACTGTATTACACACTCCAGTCCCTTGCTATTTCAAATTACATGAATACTGATTTACTTTTCCTTGAGGGCTCTGGACTCCCTCAGGTTGGTCAACATAGTACCTCATTATATTGGAGTGTGTACAGATCCTACTGGGGTACTTCACACATACCCGAGATGGTTCTGGTTTTTCAGTTTGGTTTCTGATTCAGCTGAGCCTCAGGAGCTGGAAATGGGAAGTTGAATACTAGCCAGAAGAGAGACAGCTCTTCTTCCCTCCAGCTTTCTGCCTCCTGAGAGGTACACATCTCTCCCCTCTGCTTGTCTCTTTTCTCTCCTCTCTGTTGATCAGCATCCTCTGCTTACTCTCCAGCTTCCTCAAAGCCATGGTTCAGTATTTTGCTATCTTAAGAAGAGCAATTATTTGGCAGACACAAAAGCTCTGCAGAAAATTAGTTCAACTGAGAGGGGAACCTTCTGTTGGTTTGGGATGGGGGATACAGAACCACTTCCTCTCTCTGTTGGGGATATCTCCTTCTGTGTTTGGGAACTGGGACAAGAAAGCTACCGCTTGATCTGCTTTCTATTGTACCGGCTCCCACAGGCTGCCTCCGACAGGTTTTCAAATAAGGCTTGCTTCACCCACTGCTCCAAATGCTGGCAGCTGCAGTTGATATAAATGCCCACAGAAAAGCCAGAACCAAAAGAAAGAAGTAAGCAAGATGAGCAAACCCTTAAGCTGTGACTTGTAAACAACTCAAATAATAGTGTTGGAAAGAATCCCAGAATTTAAACAGCTCTGTTCCCTACACAATATCTGAATTTCTGTTCTCTTCCCCACAACATGCCGGACATTTGAGATAAAATGGTAATGCTAGATTTGGCAGAATTCTCTCTTGCATCCTTTTCCAGGAGACACAGCCAGGGACCCGATTAGAGGGAAAGCAGACGTCCAAAGTGCTTGTTTTTGTTTTCCTTTGAGTCATGTTTATCTTATTCTGAGTACCTTCTTGGAATGAATGAGATAATGGATACCTAATTTATTCTTTCTATCCCTTGTCCCTCTAATTACAGACCTAACACCTCCCCTGCTGCTCACCTTGGGCATTCTATCAGGTGAGCATACAACTTCAGATCTTCAGATCTTTCAGATCTAGCACAAAGAAATAGGGAAATACCAAAAAAGAAAAAGTAGAAATAGAACTTCTTTTGCTTTTTTTCCTCTTTCTTATTTTTTATTGGTACATATTTACCATACATAATGATCATATTCATCATAAGGATTCTGTACCTGCATATAACATGTCTTAATTATTCTTTTTTCTCCATTCCCCACCCTTCCCTTCAACCTCTCTTCCCCTTCCCATTTACAAGAGCTTTGTTTTCATTTTTCTTTCTGTTCTCTTTCTTTTTAATCCCTTTCCCTTCCCTTCCCCCTTCCTCCTCCCCTCCCTTGCCCTCCCCTCCCCTTCTCCCTTCCTCTTCCCCTCCCTTCCCCCTCCCCTCTCCCTTGCTCCCCCTTCCCATTTGAACATGTTCTTCTTACTTCCCAATATCTATCCTTCCCTGTGCTCCTCATTTACCCTTTGGGTTTCTCACACAAGAAAAACAACGTGATATTTAAATTTGTGTGTCTGATTTATTTCACTTAAAATTATGGTCTCCAGGTGCATCCATTTACCTAAAAATGACTAAAGCTTATGCTTCTCTATGGCAGAGTAGCACTACACTATATATAAATAACACATTTTCTATCCATTCATCTGTTGATAGGCATATGGGCTGTTTCCAGGATTTAGCTACTATAAATTGTGCTGCTATAAACATTGGTGTGCACATATTACTGTGGTATAATACTTTCAGTTTTTTGAAACATACCTAGAAGGGGAACAGCTGAGTCAAATGGGACCTCTAGTTTTAGTTTTTTAAGGCATCTCCATACTGAATTCTATGGTGGTTGTACCAATTTGCACTCCCACCAGTAATAGAGAAGTGTTCCTTTTTCCCCACAGCCTCACCAGCATTTGTTATTGGTTAATTTCTTGATGACAGCCAGCTCTTTCTGGGGTGGGATGGAATCTCAGTGCTGTTTTATTTTGCATTTCTCAAATGACCAGTGATGTTGAACATATATTTATGTTTTTCATATATTTATTTGCTGTTTGTACTTCTTCATCTGAGAAGATTCTATTCATTTCAGATACCCACTTTACCCACTTTCAGGTTGGGTCTTTGAATATGAGGGCTCTGTTTTTTGGGGTTTTTTTTTTTTTAGTTCTTTATATATTCTAGATATTAGTTCTTTGAGGAGTAGCTGATAAATATTTTTCCCATTCTGTGAGTTGTCTCTTCATCTTGTTGGTGTTTCTTTTGTTGTGCAAAAGCTTCTTAATTTGATATGGTCCCAGTTGTTGATTCTTTGTAATATTTCCTGTGCAGTCAGGGTTTTGTTCGTAGTCTTTGCCTACACTTATGACTTCAAGAATTTTACCTATTCAATCTTCCAGCAGATTAGATGTTTCTGTTTTATAGTTAGATCTTTGATCCATTTCCATTTCAGTTCAGTGTAGGGTGATATGTCCGGGTCTAGGTTCAATATTTGGCATGTGGAAAGCCAGTTTTCCCAGCACCATTTATTAAAGAGCTTATCTTTCTTCCAGTGAAGGTGTTTTGACCCTTTTGTCAAAGATAAGGTAGATGAGTGTGCTTGGAGTTGTTTCTGCATCTTCTATTCTGTTTCACTGACATTCAGGTCTGTTTTTTGCCAGTACCATGCTGTTTTTTTCATGGTAGCTTTGTAGTATAACTTCAAACTGGTGATCGTGATTCCCCCTGCCTTGCCCTTGTTACCCTGATTGCTTTTGCTATTCTAGGTTTCTTCTGGTTCCATATGAATTTTAGGGTTGTTTTCTCTAGTTCTGTGAGATATGCTATTGGCACATGGATTGGGATTGTATTAAATTGGAATAACACTATTGGAAGTGTGGCCATTTTCTTTTTTTAACCTTTTTTAAATTAGTACATATTTGTCATACATATTAATCACATTCATCATAGGGAGTCTGTATTTGTACATGATATATGTTGATTCTTCTTTTTTCCCATTTCTTTCCCTTCCCCTCAATCCTTCTACCCCTCTCCATTTACAAAAGCTTTGTTTCCATTCTTTTTCTTTTATTCTCTTTTCTTCATTTTTCCCTTCCTTCCCTCTGCTCTCCCTCTCCCTCATTCCCCTGCCCATTTGAACATGTTCTTCCTGCTTCCCAATATTTACCCTACATTTCATTCCTTATTTACCTTTGGATTTATCATACAAGAGAAACAATGTGGTATTTAAACTTGTGTGTCCAATTTATTTCACTTAAGATTATAGTCTCAAGATGCATCTATTTTTCTACAAAGGACTCAAGTTTATCTTTCTTTATGGCAGAGTAGTATTCCATTGTATAAAAATACCACATTTTCTTTACCCATTCATTTTCTTTAATCATTCATCTGTTGATTGGCATATGGGCTGTTTCCAAGATTTAGCTATTATAAACTGTGCTGCTATAAACATGGGTATGCACATATTGCTCTGGTATGATGCTTTTAACTCTTTCAGGAGGATACCTAGGAGGGGAACAGCTGGGTCAAATGGAATCTGTAGTTTTAGTTTTTAGAAGAATCTCCAAACTGATTTCCATAGTGGTTGTACCAGTTTACACTCCCACCAGCAATGGAGAAGGGTTCCTTTTTCCTAATGGCTTCACCAGCACTTGTTATTGCTTGATTTCTTGATGATGCCGTTCTTTCTGGAGTAAGATGGGATCTCAGTGTTGTTTTAATTTGCATTTCTCAAATGGCCAGTGATATTGAGCATTTTTCATATATTTATTTGCTGGAATGGGATATCTTTCCATTTTCTGATATCCTTTTTAATCTCCTTTTTCAGAGTACCATAGTTTTCAATGTATAGGTCTCCCACTTCTTTTGTTACGTTGATTCCTAAGTATTTCATGTTTCTTAATGCTACTGTGAAATGTGTTTCCCAGTTTCTCTCTCAATGCATTTGTTATTCATGTACAGGAATGCTATCGATTTTGCAGTGTTGACTTTGTATCCTGCTATGCTGCTGAATTTGGTTATTAATTCTAGGACTTGTTTGGTGGAGTTTTTGGGGTGTTCTATGTAAAGTATCATGTCATCAGCAAATAATGGTAATTTATCTTCTCCCTTTCCTATTCATATTCCTTTTATTTCTTTCTCTTGTCTAATTGGTCTGCCTAATATTTCAAGAACTATATTGAATGGGAATGGTGATAGTGGGGTTCCATGTCTTTTTCTTGATTTTAGAGTGAAAGCTTTCAGTTTTCAACCATTTAGTATGATGTTAGCTGTTGGTTTGTCATAGATGGCTTTTATCAGATTGAAATAAAGACCTTCTATTCCAATTTTCTTTAGGGTTTTTATCATGAATGGGCATTGGACTTTGTCAAATGCCTTTTCTGCATCTATTAAAGTGATCATGTGACTTTTTGATGACTTGCTGCATTCTGTTTGCCAGTATCTTATTGAGGATTTTTGCATCTGTATTCATTAAGGAGATTGGCCTGTAGTTCTCTTTTTTGATTGGATTCTTCTCTAGTTTTGGTATCAGAGTAATGCTTGTTTCCAGGAATGAGTTGGGGAGTATTGCTTACCTTTCAATTTTATTAAAGAGTTTGAGGAGAATTCAGCAGTGAATATGTCAGGACCTGGGCTCTTCTTTGTTGGTAGTTTTTTTAAATTCTTCAATTTCTTTGATTAATATTGGATTATTTAGAATTTTTATATCTTTTTGATTCAGCTTTGGTAATTCATATATATCTAGGAATCTCTCCACTTCTAAATTTCTATTTTATTAGAATACAAGTTCTCAACGTAGGTACTGATGATTTTCTGGATTTCTGCAGGATCTGTTGTGATTTCATTCTTTTCATTCCTAATTGTATGGATTTGAGTCTTTTCTTTCCTTGTTTTGACAAGGTTGGCCAAGAGTTTTTCTATTTTTTTTTTGATCTTTCAAAGAACCAACTCTTCTATTCATTGATTCTTTGTATTGTTTTTTTAGTCGCAATTGCTTTAATTTTTGCTCTCTAATCTTTTCAATTTCCTCACTCATATGACCTTTGAGTTTAGCTTGTTCTTCTTTTTCTAGAAACTTGAGGTTCAACATTAGGTTATTTATTGGGACTTGCTGTTTGTCTGATGTAGGAATTCACTGCTACAAATTTCCCCTCATAGGACATCTGTCATTGCATCTCGTAAGTTTTGGTATGTCAAATCAGCACTATCAATTAACTGTAGAAATTTTGTAATTTCTTCTTTAATTTCATCTGTGACCCATTGGTTGTTCAGGAGGGTATTATTTAATTTCTATGTGCTTATGTAGTTTTTGTGGCTTCTGTTGCCCTCAATTTCTAGTTTCATTGCAGTGTGATCTGATAATATCCACAGGATAATTTCAATTCCTTCTCATTTACTTAAGCATATTCTATGAGCTGGTATGTGGTCTATTTTGGAGAAAGTCCCATGTGCTGCTGAGAATATGTATTCTCTTGTTGTCGGGCGGAACACTCTGCAAATATCTACTGTGTCCTTTTGTTCAAAGGTTTGGTTCAGCTCTGATATTTCTTTGTTGATCTTTTGTCTGGTTGATCTCTCCATGTATAACAGTAGAGTATTTATGACAGTAGAGTATTGTAATCTGCCATTACAATTGTATTAATGCTTATCTGATTTTTTACTATCCATTAGTGTTTGTTTATATAGTTGGGTGTGCCAATATTTGGCGCATATATATTTGATTGTTATCTCTTCCTTTTGGGTTTTTCCCTTAACAAGTATGTAGTCTTTTTTGATCAGTCTTGGCTTGAAATCCACTTTGTCTACAAGTGGAATCGCTAACCCTGCTTTTTTCCTGGTATATATTACATGGAGTATTTCCTGGTATATATTGCATGGAGTATTGGCTTCCATCCTTTGATTTTCAGTTTATGAATTTCTTTTGGAGTTAAATGTGTTTCTTGTATGCAGCATATTGTTAGTTTTGTTGTTGTTGTTGTTGTTGTTTTCTTGCTGGGGATCAAATTCAGGTCCTTGCACTTGCTAGGTAAGAACTCTACCACAGAATGCATCAAGAAACAAGATCCTGGGGTTGGAGTTAAATTTTGTTTCTTGATGCATTCTGCTAATCTGTTTGTTTTGATTGGTGAATGGAAACCATCATATTGATGGTTATAACTGATAGGTACTGACTTATCCTTGTCATCATATTATTTTCCCATTGTTAGTTCCCTTTCTTTCCCTCATATTTAATTGCTTGTTTGCCTGGTGGATCCATTCGATTGGGATTCTTGGAATTGTTGTCTCTTCGTAAAATATTCTCCAGAACTTTTTGGAGGGCTGATTTGGTGGTCATAAATTTCTGCAGATGTTCTTTGTCATGGAAGTGTCTTATTTCTCCATCAGTTTCAAAAGACAGTTTTGCAGGGTACATCAATCTGAATTGGAGTTTATTTTCTTTTACGGCTTGAAATACTTCGCTTCATGTTCTCCTTAATTTAAGTGTTTGCATTGAGAAGTCTACTATGATTCTGATGAGTTTTCCTTTGTAGGTGATTTTTTTTTTCCTTTTCTCTAACAAGTTTCAATATTCTGTTCTTGTGTTGAATTTCTAGAATCCTGGCTATCATATGCCTTGGTATAGTTTTTTCTGATCGTGGCTCACTTATCATTATGTCAAATTCTTTTTACATGCTTGGAAGGTTTTTTGCTATAACTTCTGTGAACAGATTTTCAATTCCCTTGGTGCTATCTTCTGATTGTTCATTGATTCCAGTTAATCTTATATTAGTCTTCTTGCATCATCTAGCAGCAGTTGAATTGATTTTTCATGGTCCCTTGCTGTTTTTAAGAAGTGTTTCATTTGTTGATTGCCAACCACATCCCTGTCTTCTAGATCTGATATTCTGTACTCTCCTAGATTTGTATTTGAGTCTGTTTTATGGAGTCCATTTCTTTTTTTATGTTCAGAATTCATGGAGAAAGAGACTTTCTTGGTGGGTTTTCCCCTCATAGAAAACACCAGAAAGAAGCTGGGCATGGTTGTGTAAGAGGCTGAGACAGGAGGATCATCACAAATTTGAGGCCAGCCTGGGTTACATAGTTCAAGCCCAACCTGGACTGTATAGCAAGACTCTTTCCAAAAGACAAACCAAAAATCAAGAGAAAATTTTTTTAAAAACAAGAGGAGAATTTCTGCTAATTCTACATCTAAAGTGAAATTCTTTCACCTTTTTAAAACTCCTTGTGTGTTTGTGTGTGTGTAAGTATGCCTCAGGATTAAATTTTACAAAAAAAAATTTTTTCCATTAGCTTAGAAATGTACCAGTGAATAAAAAAATATATAAAAGGAAATGTATCAGTGAAAAAATAATTCTCTTTGGCTACTATTTACGTTTTTCTTTTTTGTTGCTGAGGCTAGTACTCAGAGCCTCACACATGTTAAGTAATCACTCAACCACTTCTACTGCCCTAGTCACTGAATTTTTTTAAATCTAGAATAACACTGAGATTCTGTCTTCTGTCTTATTCCAGAAAAAATGGCCACTATCAAGAAATCAAATAATAACAAATACTGGTAAGGCTGGGGTTGGGGGACTCTTCTACATTGTCGGTAGAAATGTAAACTGGTACAACCACTATGGAAAATCAGTGTGGAGATTCCTTAAAAAATTAAAACTAGAAATTCCATTCTGCCCAGCTATTCCCCTTCTTGGTATCTTCCAGAAAGAGTTAAAGACATCATATAACAATGAGACATGCATATCCATATTTAAAGCTAATAACTCAACAATAGCTAAATCTTGGAAACAACCTATATGTCCATCAATAGATGAATGAATAAAGTAAATCGGATATTTATACACAATGGAGCACTGTTTTGCTATGAAGAAGGATAAATTTGAGTCATTTATAGGAAAATGGATGCACCTTGAAACCATAATGTTAAGTGAAATAAATCAGACACACAAGCTTAAATATTGCATGGTCTCTTATATGAGAAATCCAAAGTATAAATAATTTAAAGAGCAAAATAAAAGATAGATAATAGAAAACAGGGAGAGAGATCTTTTGCGAATGGAATGGGAAACAAAAGATGGAGTGAAGAGGGAGGGAGAGGAGAAGGGACGTAAATAAGATGTGTTATATACACATACCAATTCTCCACAGTGAATGTAATCATTATATAGTGCAAACATATACTAATAAAAACTAATTTTTTTATCTAGGATAAGATAAGATTTCGAATTGCCTTTCACTTCAAATTAAGCTCCTCAGCACAATGTCCATATCCTTTCCTGGAAAATGGGAGATGAAGGGAAAGATAACCACCTGTAAAATCAGTGTGATTCACAGTAGGTCCAGTTTTTAAGCTATAATCTGTCACTTTATATCATACAAGAAGAATTGTTTATTTGAAGCTATTTAAGGAAATTTTAAGTGTTACTTTTGCTGGGTGCGATGGCACACACCTGTTATCTCACCACTCTGGGAGGATAAGGCAGGATGATGACAAGTTCAGGCCAAATCTAGATAATTTAACAACCCAGCAAGACCCGGTCTCAAATAAAGCAAAGGGGGGGGGCATGTCGTAGCTCAGTAAAAAGGTCCCAATATATGTGCAGTCCCCAATACTGAAAGAAGGAGGAGGAGGAAGAGGAGTGTTATTTCTCTACTTAAAATTTTTTCAATATAAAACAGATAGGCTTTTTAGGATGCTTAATTAGCATTGTCTTAATCTGTTCTTTACATGGCTACTAAAAAGAAGAAAGAAAAAAATCTCATTGGCTAATATATGTTAGCTGGAAATTTATTATATATATCTTTGAAAGAGTTTATTTTCTTGCTATCAAATACTCCATTTTGAAGTATTTGAAGTTGAAGTCCATTGTCATTTTTTAAGATGACAATTTTTATTCCACTTCTTAGGTTTCTAGTGATAACATTCTGCTAGCCTCTTTGCCTACTAAAGGAGAAGATATCTAATAACTAATGTTAGAGATCTACCAATACTAGGTCACAAAAAGGTA
This sequence comes from Hystrix cristata, assembly GCA_004026905.1. Lineage (NCBI taxonomy): Eukaryota > Metazoa > Chordata > Mammalia > Rodentia > Hystricidae > Hystrix > Hystrix cristata. The sequence continues at coordinate 67,029 of PVJO010001945.1, forward strand.
ATTTTTCTACTTTGGGAGCTCTGCATTAGTTGAAATGGAAAAAAACATGAACTTCTGTGGTATATTTAGAAATGTGTTTTTTTTTTATAGCCATAGGTGATTTCATGTTCATACCAATTCAGTGTACTTTAGAGCTAATTATGGCTTCTCTTTTCTCTTATTGAAAGTAAGCCTGGAATTACAGTCTATTATTTCTGCGGCAATGAAAGCATTGTATCTCTCTGTTTTTTCCCCACCAGGGAAGAGAGTAAGAGACTTGCCCAATGGGAAATTTCTATATGTAAATTTAATCTATTACTTTATATTATACAAGAAGAATTGTTTATTTGAAGATATTTAAGGAAATTTTAATAATCTAAAATCTTTTATTACTAGAAACATAAATTTAGGTTGCCTAGTAATGTGAAAGTGGAATCCTCAATAAGTCCCAGGATTGTTTTGAAGAGTCAACTTCATCTTATATTTCAGTTCACTTATTGGTAAATGATAAACTGCTATGATTCGTCATCTGATATAGTCTTATTTGGATATACTGGCTCTAGTCTAAGAAGTATACTAGCCATGTGATTTCATAGATTAAAAATCTGTTTTAAACGACAGCAATATGATATTGAGTCTTGCATTTCAGACTCTGTTTACACCATCAAACCTAAGTATTGGATCAAACGATGTTAAAGATAGATCAATAATACGGGCAACTACTTTGCATCATTTAGATGAAACAAAATGTTTGGATTTAGTGTTTGAAGTAAAGTATATGGGGAATAGTTTACAGTTCAGGCTCCAGAATCAGACCAATTTAAATTCAGCCATGCCCCTTTCTGAGCTTGGAGTTCTTTAAACTTTGAAGCCTGTTTCCTCAACTCTAACAGGGTTATTGTGATGGATGAATAAATAAGCAGACAAATCTGGCACATTGTGAGGACTCAGTAAATGTTAGCAGAAACTTTTTGTTTGTTGTTGTTGTTGCTGTGTTGTTCTTTATTTATTTACCTGGTACTGGGGATTAAATTTAGGGCTTCACATGTGCTAGGCAAGTGCTCTACTTCTGAGCTACATCTTAGCCCAATATTGTTATTCTTATTTGAGATAAATGTATAACCCTGTTTTCTAGAACAGTTTATTAATGTTTGGCTTTAATGCGCACATGAATACTCTTAGCATCTCATTAAAATGTAGATTCTGGCTCAGTAGGACTGAGTGGGGTCTGCAGTTGAGTCCTCCTCTCTAACAGACTTCCAGTTGCATATTTATACGCAGACCACAGACCAAGGCTATGCAGCAGAAAGAAGGAGGCTTTGGATTTATCCATTTATCAGCTGGCATCCTGTCTCCAAACATGTTAGTTTTAGGGACCTTAGCAAAATCAAACTTCCTCATCTCTAAGATAATAGTAGGGATGTCTAATTAAGTCAATTTTCATTAAATAAACAATTGTGTACTTAGTACCTGGCATATTGTAGGTGCTTAACAGATAGAAGTTCAGTTAATCTTTTTCTATAAGAAATGCATTACTGGTCTGTCCAGTATGGGAGACTGAAATAGTTTTCTTCAAAGAACTGAGAATTCCAGTTTCTTTTGAACACTTCTTAGAATTCTGTCACAAGGAAATCAGCCTCAAAATTGATTTAAAAATCTTAAAATTGCATGGCAACAAAATCAATTTATACCAGATGCCATGCAAACAGATTGAGAAAATGCCCTAGGGAAGTGGTAGGGTCTGGAGTCAGTGGATACAGTTTCTACAAACTAAGAAGCTCGCTTACAGAGCTTTTCTTTGTCTTTTTTCTTTCTTTCTTTCTTTCTTTCTTTGGAAAACTTCAAACATGTCAAAGTAGAGAGAGCATGGTATAATGAACCTCATATACCCAATCATTCACCTTGGGTAGTTATCAGCACATGGCCAGTCTTATTTTCCTTACTCCCACCTTCTTCCTCCATCTCTGAATTACTGTATTTTAAAGCCAACCCAAGAAATTGTATTTCATCCATAAATACTTCAATACCTATCTTCTAAAACAAGGACTGTTCATTAAAAACATAACTATAATACCATTATAATAATTCAATTTAAACAAAAATGTGACTATTGAATTTATAGTATATATTTTAATCATCATCCCATTTTTATACAATTGCTGAGATGCACATGTTAAAGTAGAACACAAAACAGCCTAACGCTTAAGAAAAAAGTAAATACACTTGTTTCCTAAACGTTGCTATTATCAGAATGGGTAGAATTATCAGTTCAGCAGGCCTGAGTTTCTCAGTGGTCCCTCCTCTCACTACTGCCAACTAGTTCCTAATTGGTCTGCCAAATCTAGGTGTCCATTGCATCCTCAGGATTGTCCTCTGCATTCCTATCCTTATCTGCCTAATCATCTCTAACTTGACAGAAAGAAACTGCTTTTTCCAGGAGCAGGCCACTCCTGACAAGCTTATCTGAGCTCTGAGTTCCCCCAAAGAGCTTAGTGTTCTAGGATCTTATAACACATTAGAGCTGAAAGGGACTTCAGAGCTTAGCCACTAAATAGATATAAAAACTGAGGAGCAGGAGGGTTAAGTGACCTTTTCTGGCTCAATGATTACCTAAAAGCCTCTCAAAACAAAAGTAAATTATTTGGAATCTAACTTGATCTTTCTGTGTGGTAAAATTTCGGTCAAGGAGTTTTAGCTCTTATTTTGTAACATCTGGTTATCCTCCTTTATTTCTTGCTAAGGACCAAACTTTTTCCTTTTCTTCCTGGTCATTTGGAAATATACATGTAGCTCAATGGTACATGGTTCGTCAGTTAAATCACCAGCATGGGCCAGATGTAGTGGTGCACACCTGTGTTCCCCATACTTGGTAGCCTAAAGCAGGAAAACTGAGAATTTGAAGCCAACCTGGGCTATCTAGCAAGATCTTATCTCAAAAAAAAAAAAAGAAAAGAAATAAATTGCCAACCACACACACAGAAAATAAGAAATATACATATTTAGAGCAAGGAGTTATCAAAGAAGATGAAGTGTCATTGAAATCTTTTTTGAACCCATATAAAATTTTCATTTCAATTTTAATTATAAAATATTTGAAATATATAAATGCCAAAATTGAATGCCACCCTAGAAGGTTTTTCCCTCCTAAGTTTTTTTAAAGAAAGTTCACTCCATTCTCATATTTACTAATTGATTACTTCTTTAGAGATAGTCTTTATTTTAAAAACAGGTGAATTTCTTTCTCACACAGATGTATATTCATACATTCAATTGTTTTGTATATTTTTCATTTTTATATGTTAAATGAAAGGTATACTATCTGTGCATTTTACAAAATTGTTTCTATCTCAGTATTTTTAAGATTGAGTCATGTATATGGATCTATTGGTAAATCTAGCACCATTTATTTTAATTACTTTATAGAATTATACTGTATGAATAAAGCAGAGTTATTTAATCCACTCTCCTTCCTTGGAACAGTTAGGTTGTACTATTAGACAATTCTGTTAGACTTATCACGAGGTACCCTGTAGTTTTTGCAACTAGGCAAAATGTGATTTTTGCAAATATCACATTCTTGTAATTACTAGTTGCTGGTCTATCAACATGCTATTCATGTTTGCATATTGATCCTGTATCTGTCAATATTGCTGAACCCTTATTCATTGCAGTAGTTTATCTACAAGTAGGTTTCCTTGTGGGAGAATGGTTTCATGTTATTGAGCTTGCTGTTCTCTTAATATATTTTACAATCATAAGAGAGAAATTTAGATTTATCAGAATTATAGGGGAAGAAGGATAAATTAGAGTCATTTGTAGGAAAATAGATCTTGAGACCATAGTACTTCCTGATATAGGAAGTAGGGCATGGCAGAGCTGGCGGGGAAAATAATCAAGACCTGTCAGTTAGTTACAAGATCCCAGGACAGCATCAAATAATTCCAAGAGCCCCATATGTAGAACTTCTTGTGAGCTCCCACAAGATATGGATGGTATAAAGGAGACCAAACGCCAGGAGGAGCCCGTTGTCATTGCTCCTCATGGTAGCCCACCCTGCACTAGATGGAGGGTACACATTTTTTTTTTTTTACCAAGACCATGTATTGGTACATTGTATACACAATGATCACATTCATCATGGTTATTTTGTACCTGTACATGATGTATCTTGGTTCCCCTCCTCTTCTCCATCCCTCCCTATCACTCCCCCACCCTTCCCTATTCACAGCAGGTTTATTTACATTTTTCCATTTTTTTCCCTTTCCCCTTTTTTCCTTTTTCTCTTCCTTTTTCTCCCTCTTCTTCCTTTCTAGTTCTCCTCTCTTTTGAATATTATCTTCCTTTTATATAATATCTATTATACCTCTTTGTCCTTATTTACACTTACGGTTTCTCAAATCAGAGAAACAATTCGATGTGTACTCATGAGTGTCTGATTTATTTCATTTAAGAGTATGTTCTCAAGGTGCATCCATTTACTTTAGTTTTTCCTTTTTTATGGCAGAGTAGTACTCCACTGTGTAGAAAAACCACATTTTCTTTAGCCATTCCTTAGTTGTTGGGCATTTGGGTTGTTTCCAAGACTTAGCTATTACAAATTGTGTTGCTATGAACATGGTTGTGCATATATCACTGTCATATGATGTTTTCAATTTTTCTGGGACACATTTATTTTGCTTTTGTTCTTTCCTCTCTGTTCAGCCCAAGTTCTCTACAGAGCTAGTTTTACTCTTACCCCTTCACCCCTCACTTTTCAGATTAACTTTTTGCACTGTTTTTTGGCTTATCTCATCCAGTTCTTTTGTGGGGGGTGTTGCTGGAGATCGAACTCAGGGCCTTGCACCTCTAAACGAGCACTCTACCACTGAGCTAAATCCCCAACCCCTCATCCAATTCTTTGTTCAAGGCAAGAAGGACCTGGAGTACTTTTAATTGGTGAGCCATTTCTAAATGAACTACCCAACAACAGTACCAAGTAAAATAAATCAATCACCAAAGGTTAAATACTGCATGATTTTTCTAATATGAGAGACTCAAAATAAAAAATGTAAAGAGTAAAATCAAAGGGCCATGTTAAGAAACACAGAAGTAGACTCTGTAGAGATGGGAAGGGGATCTGGAGAAGGAGGGAGAGGGGAGGGTTGTGGGGGAGGAGGAATAAAATGATGATGATGCAAAAAAAATATATATATATATATCGCTCTGGACCCTCTACATATATAAAGTATTTTGATTTTACAATATCTGAGAAAATACTAAACTAATTTTGGATAATACATTCATGTTAATGTGGCTCACTTTATCCATTTAACCCATTGCTATCAAGGAGAAGATAGTAGGGGTAGAGCTTGCAGTCTAGGGTCCTAGGCTGAGATCCCACTCTGCTATTTACTAATTATGTGTTGTTTGGGGCCATTTGCTTACCTCTGTGCACCTCAGTTTCTTAACTATAAAATGGACATATTAATGGTACTTGCCACAGGAGGTGGCTGCAAAAATAAATGAGTTAAACTTTGTCAAACACTTAAAACAGTGCCTGCCACATTGAAAGCTTTGTTTAGGATAAGGCTTAATTATTATTACCATTAAAGAGAAAGCAAAATTTAAAAAAATTAAAAAATAAAAAACAAAAAAGAGAAAGCAAGATTTTAAAGGAGTGGCCCAAAGCACAGCTCATTTCAAGAGAATACTGAAAAAAAAAACAGAATACTGAGATGGGAAATCTACACACAGTGTATGACTGAAACCAACAATGGAGTCAGTGGAGAGAAGGGACAACTAGAATGATAATGGGGCTTCAACAAAGAGGTGCCAAGCACAAATGTTTCCTTTTTTGAAGTTTTGCCTGGAATGATGTCTAGATGCCCAGTCCCGTCATTTGTGAAAGTAGAGAATGTCCTTATCATATATGAGAGAAATCCTTCATGTAGCTTTTGTGGTTCTTGCTGTATAACAAGGCACCCCAGAATGCATTGGCATGATGCACTAAGCATGCACTTACTGCTGGGGGTCTGTAGGTGGGCTGGAATTGGCTGCGGACTATGGATCTGCCCCATGGGGTTCCTTCTGTGGTCCAGGCTGAAGGCCAGGTATTACCTGGGACATGTTCTTCTCCTGGTAGAGATCAGAAATACCCAGAGGCCTGGCCTCAGAACTGACACACCATTGGTCCCACATTCGTTGGCCACAGCAGCCACATGGCCTGATATCCACAGGATGAGGAAGTATTGTTCTCCCATGGGGGTTGGGTAGGAAAAGGAGGGGTACAAAACCTGAACAAAAACCTCACATTCTAGATCTTGTAAGATATTTTAGTTTTGATCATGTCCCCTTTAAGCATCCTTACGTGGGTTTGTTTGTTTGTTTGTTTATACTGAGCATTGATCCCAGGGCCTGGTACATCCTAAGCAAGCATGTTACCTCTGAGCTACATCCCCAACCCTTTTTCATTTATTGGTTTATTTTGAGACAGGGTCTTGCTAAGTTGCTCAGGCTGGTTTTGAACTTGTGATCCTCCTGCCAAGCCTCTTGAAAACCTGGGATTACAAGTGTGCATCGCCACACCTGGTCAGCATTTATTCCCCCTCCTTCCTTCCTTCCTTTCTTCCTTTCCCTTTTGTCTTACTGGGGAATGAACTCCGGGGTACTCTGCCATTGAGCCACATCCCCAGACCTTTTTGTTTTTTATTTTGAGATAGATCTCACTAAGTTGCCTAGGTTGGCCTCAAACTTGCAATCCTGCCTCTGCTCTCCAAGTAGCTGGGATTACAAGTGTCCACCCATGCCCCACTCACATTTATTTTTTTAGACTGAGGAATTCTAGTCTCCTACCCCTTCCTACTTGACTTTCATCCCTGGTCTCTTTACCTTTTTAGATGTGACTCTTTCATTGGCCTTCTTTCTTTTATGTCAATATTGAATTGTTGGACTTCAGGGTAAAGTTGGAAGTAGATTTAAATATCCTTTTCTCGGATCAAGATGAATAAATAAAAGGAAAGGAACATTTTTAAAGTCAACTGCATGCCAGGTACCGTATTATGAAATTCTTCATACTATGTTAGATATTCTTCATACATTGTCTTTTTCAATCACAAACACAAATGCCTCTAGGAACTAGGCAGAGAAATGAGTGAAATATGTGGAGTATAATTTTCTCACTTCATAGATAACTATACTTCACAGCAGTACCACTTATTTTATTCACAATCAAAAGACACCCATGTTGAAATTTAAATTCTAGCTGGGCATGGTGGCACATGCCTGTAATCCCAGCACTCGGGAGGCTGAGGCAGGAGGATTTCCCCAAGTTCAAGGCCAACTCGGACTACACATTAAATTCAAGGCCAGCCTGAACAACATAGTGAGGCCCTCTCTGAAAAATAAAAAAAATTTTAAAAAAAAGGAAATTTAAGCTCCATTTTTCAGTTAGTAAGTTTTGCAGCAGGTATCTTTTCTCTAAATCCATTAGAGCTCTTCCCGTGGGCCATGTCAGAGCAGCATGTTACATTGCCTTCTTTTGACACAGACACACTTCGCACACTAAACATTTAAAACTGTTCTTTTCCACAGAGAACACTGTTCTTTTCCAATTTTCTTTAAATACATAGCCTTCGTTACCTGTGTTTAATTGTTCCACTTTCTCTTGATTACAACAAAATGAGGACTGGGGATATAGCTAAATGATAGAACGCTTGCCTAGTACTATGCATGAAGCCCTTGACTTGATCTCCAGCACTACAAAAAGAAAATGACCAGGCATAGTGGTGTACAGCTATAATCCCTGTTACTCGGGAGGCTGAGGCAGAAGGATTGCAAGTTTGAGACCAGCCTGGGACTTAGCAAGATCGTGTTTTAAAATTTTAAAAAGGGCTGTCCTGGTTTCAATCATGAGAGAGAGACAGAGAGAGGGAGAGAGACAGAGAGATACTACACAAAAGTGACGTCAAAGGGCAGCTGACGCTCAGCTGCATTGTCAGGGGATGATGGTGGGCGCGCTGGGGACTGTGGTGAAATAGAGAATGCATTCCCACCAGAAGCATCACTCACCTCCAGACAATTATCACCAGCTGGGAAATCAAGCCCAGCATTGCCAGATCTTCTCTTTCTCAGAATGCCAGGAGTCCACGTTTTTCTCATGTAAAATTCCTCAATGTTTAAATGTCACCAGCTGTATTAGTCAGGCTAGACTAACCAGATTGTAGTGACAAATAAACCCCAAGGTATCATTGGTTTAGCACAGCATACAGAGTGTTGTTTAGGTCAATGGGGTTTTCCTCCAACTGGCAACTCAGAAAACTGAGATCCCTTTGTCCTGTGATGCTGCCACTTCCACACATGCTTTCCAAGGTCACCATTGCCAGGAAGGACGTACCAGCTTTTAAGTGCCTAGGCCAGGAAGTGACACACATAGTCTCCACTGATAATCAATTGACTTCATAGATCCTCACATAGGTCTTGAGTGGGATGTGAGATTCTGCCTTTCTAACAACTCATCAAGGGTTTCTGATACTGCTTGTCCATGGACGACATTTTGAGTACACATAGACTTGAGATATTCAGTCCTGGATTTGCCACTAATGATATATATGGTCTTTCACAGCTACTTCCCAGTTCTGTTTGTTTTTGTTTGTTTGTTTTTTAAATTTTTTGTTTAATTTTATTTACCAAGAACATGTTTTGGTACACTGTATACATAATGATCACATTCATCATAGTTAACTTGTACCTGAACATGGGTTTTTGAGACAAGGTTTCTCTGTGTACCCCATGCTGGCCTTGAACTTGGAGTGATCTCCTGCCTCAGCCACTGGAGTGTTGGAATTACAGGCATGAACAACCATGCCCGGCTTATTTCCCGGTTCTTTTTTTTTTTTTTTTTTTAGTTTTTTTTTTTTTAATGTCCCGGTTCTAATACTGAGTCTCCTCACCTACAAACTAAAATGCATTTGAAGGTCTCTTGCCTTTCTAACTCTAGGGCCCTGTTACTACACACAGGCAGTCCTTCCTCTCATTTTTTCATTTCTTCATTCACCATTTTTATATAGTCAGCATATGGAAGGTGCCAGGGATAGAAGGTAGAGTGATTACTGTATATGCTCAGCGTTGGGCCAACCATGAACAGTAAAAGCTGTCCCAGAATTACATATACAGGCATAGTAGCTCGCTGCCTCCTTGAGCTGTTATTCTTAGGTCAGATGACCAAAGCATGTATTCCAAAGTGAGGCACTACTGGAGAAAGTGAAAGAGGATGCTGCTGATGGTTATCCCCTGGGCATAAAGCAGGACAGTCCTATTCTTAGGGTCCCACAAAGCCCCAGTGCTTTCCAAACTCTTTTTAATTCTTTACAATTTTATTAGATTTCTTTTTTAAAAAATTTTTTGGGGTGTACAGTTAATGGCCCAGGAGATTTTATTGAGATTTATAGTTTGATTGTTCTGGTTGCATAGATAGTAAAATGATTACTATGATGAAGTAGATTAACCTATTTATCCATCTCAGTTACTTTTTTGTGATAAGAATAGCTAAAATATCTACTTATTTAACAAAAGTCCCTAATACAATATAAATTTAGTAACTATATTCTTTTTTTGGGGGGTGCCGGAGATCGAACTCAGGGCCTTGCTAGGCGAGCACTCTACCACTGAGCTAATTCCCCAACCCCAATAGTAACTATATTCTTCGTTTTGTAATTAGACCTTCAGACTTATTCATCCTACATCCTTCCAGATTTTCTAAGCCTCTGTTTATTTTTCCTACTCTTCAACCTTTTACTGCCCTCCTATGCACAAACATCCAATATCATTACATCAAAAGCCCATCACAGAAGAACAGTGATTTGCTTTGGCAAGTAGAAGACTGCACAAGTCGTTGCATAATCCCCTCTCACATTCAGAGTGCCTGAGCAGCTGCTCTGGAGGTGGGTGAAAATATCCCACCATTTCAGCTTTTATAACCCATTCAGGAGTGAGCATATTATTTTTAGTGTACAATAATGTAAAAGCTCCCGCTTGCCTGCAGAGAAATGTCTTCAACCCTTTAGGGAAGTGAAGTGGGTTGTCTTTTTTTTTTCCAGCCAGTGTCCAGAATGAGTTATTTCTTTGTAGTAACAGGAAATGATTCACTGCTTATTTCCGCCAAGGGTTTTAACTTTAATTGGTGTTAAACTTAGTCAATTTAGAGTGAATTTAGGGCATCTTCCCACTTCAGGGCCTTTGTTCATTAAAATAAAATATCTAATTCTTTTTTTTTTAAGATAGGTTCTCATCATGTAGTTTAGGCTGAACTCCCTGTGTATCCCAGACTGGCCTTGAATTTGCAACGATCCTCCTGCTTCATGCTTCTGAGTGGTGGGATTGTGGGCGTGCAGCACCACATTCAGCATCTGCCTTCATTTTTGGAGATAAAGGTGATGTTCCTTGTTCCAGATGACCCAAAGCATCATCAGATACACAAGGAATAGGGTTCTCTTAGTTTGTGTTCCCCAAAACATATCCCAAGGCAAGGATTTTGGTGCAGGTAGTTCATTCAGGACCACAGTGAGAGAGTGGGTAAAAGAGACAAGGAAGGAGGAAAACCAAAGCAATAAATGCTAACAAGTACATTTCTGTTGTCAGTAAGTGGGGCTTAGTCCTCTTAAGAACTCTCAGGGAATTTGCTAGAATATGCTTTGAAACTGCCCCACTAAAGAGTAGGAGAGCTGGGGTATTTCTATACCCACTGCTTTCTCTCAGTGATTGAGGGCTGTTCTTGGACCATTCACTGTCTGACATACTCCAGCCTACCCTGGAGTGGATTGAACAGCCCCACCTCAATGTCAGAGAACGTCCTGAGACAGAGAGACATAGGAAGTCCTCCAGGTGGGCAAAGGACAGGGTGAGGCACTGACAACATCTGCTAGAAGGATCAATCTCAGGTTCATAAATGAACCATGTATTCCTCCTATAGAGCATATGGTCTTTCGAAAGACCATTTGCCTTGCAAGTTCTGTTTGGCTTTAAGTAGATTAGCAAAAATAGCTATTGCTATTAACTGTGAGGTAAAGGCAATTCAGATTGGAAAACTTCACTATTTGCAGTTTCCATCCCCCAACTGCTACTGTACTCAGAGTAAATGAGGCCACCCTCTCTCTGTAGAGTCAGCACAGTGTGGGCAGATGACACCACTGACATTCAGAGGGAAACAGAGACAGAGACAGCAGACAGAATAAGAGTTTAGGCTCCATCACATTGAGCCAGTGCAGGTAGCAGTGTTAATTACCTGTGACAGTCATGGCAATCAAATCTCGTAAGTGAGACGTCCGGCATCAAGCCTGGTGCCCTCACAGAGCTCTTGCAGACAAATGAATAGGATGAAGTATTCGCTGTTTTAATTCTTCTTCTGAAAAGAAAAGAACATTTGTTTTCTTTTTGTTTATATTTCACTAAGCATGGTGATCCATGCCTGTCATCCAGGTACTCAAGAGGCTGAGGCAAGAAGATTGCAAGTTGACCCCAGCCTGGCAATTGAGAAAGATCCTGTCTCAAAATATAAAAAGTAAAAGCGGCTAGGGATGTAGCTCAGTGCAGAGGCTCTGGGTTCAATCCCCAGTACAAAAAAAAAAAAGAAAGGTGGAGGCTGTTGATGTAGCTCAGTGATAGAGTGCTTGCCTAGTGTGTGCAAACCCCCTGAGTTCAATCCCCAGTGCTAATAATAGTAATAATAATACATATTTCTGGTAATTATAGAAAAGTCAGAAAGTATAAAGCCAAGGAAAAACTATCATTTTATTTTGTGATCTTTCATAAACATATAAACTAAATATATGAAATGCTACATACGTAAATAAATCTCAGATTCTTTGCAATGTAATCATATATTAGAACAATTTGGGATTTTTTTACATCTATGCTTTTGTATCCTGTGTTCCATATAGCACACATAGGCTATATGATTCTGTATGTTATTGATTCTTTAAAATTCTTCTGTCATCTTAATTATATTCCATTGCCTGAATATGTTATTAAAAACTGGGGCATTATTGTTGTTGTTGTTGTTGTTTTGGTTTTTTGTTTTGTTTTGTCCATGCTATACTGGGGATTAAACTCAGGGCTTTTGTAATGAGCTGCATCCCTGGCCCTTTTTTTTTATTTTTTATTTTAAAACAGGGGGAGCTTGAATTTGCTATCCTCCTGCCTTAGCCTCCCACAGTGCTGGGATTACAGATGTGTATCACCACGCCTAGCCTTCCCTTGGCTATTCTTCTGTGAATTTCCATTTACAATAACTGTGTCAAATGCTTTTGTGCTTGACGAATAGACATCTAGGTATTTTCTTGGGGAATACTTTCAGGATTGGGGTTACAGAGTCAAAAGATACTAAATCCAGAATGTCTGGGGTCTCATATAAGAACACTTCCTACTAGTGGTCTTCAGTGGAAATCTGTGACATAGAGAGGTGGCTTTCCTGGCTGGCAAGCCGGGCCTGCCGACATACAGGATCAGAATTCTTGAGCTTGCAGAAACCATAAAGATGATCTCCTCCTACAATCCCCTTGTTTTTCAGATAAGGAAACTGACTCTCAACAAAGTTGAGTCACTTGCCATTTTTGGCAATTATCTACCGCTTCTCCTGGGCACACATGCAAGCCCTTGAGAGGCCTCTCTGAGATCAGTACCAATGGGCCAGACTTGGCCAGGCCATTCGACTCCAGGCTTGGGTTGTTTTTAGAAATTAGATTTCATCATGACACAGAAGATAGACAGGCCAGACAGCTGGCTGCCCAGCAGGAAGGGAGGCTAAGTTCTTTTGGTTCTCGGGAGCCTGACAGGAACCTCCTTTCTCATCAGCTGACAACATAGAGTAAGATGGACTATCTCTTCCTACATTTGAAAGAACCACGAGGTTTGGCGGAGTGCCTAGGAGCAAAAATAAACCTCTAGGGGGAGCAGAGTCCTGTGGGTCAAACTGAATCAGGAAGAGCCACACTGAGAAAGGTAACATGCTTCTGCAAGAGTGGCTAGTTCTTTCTGTGTTTGTTGAATGGAGATCGACTATTCCCCAGGTATGGGATGTATTTCACAGACACTGTCAGGGCTCTGTTCATATTTCCTCAGCATGTACTATTCCCAAATATAGACCACTTCCCACTGCAAGTGCCTAAGAAGATTTTCCTGAGCACTTGGTCTGCCTGCAGAACCTTGCACAGGTCCATGGGGCAGGCAGGCTAGAAGTACAGGAAGACATAAGCCCTGACACAACCTTCAACCAATAACCAATAGGAGTCGGTATTAAAATGTCCCTGTTTCATTGCCCCTCAAACAGAGCACCTTTGATTTGTGGTTTTCACAGAAGTCCCCTGACGCTCACAATAGTGACCTGCTCTTTAACACCCTGCTTTAGTTCCCTTCCCTGTCTGACTTTCCTACTCTTCTACCAGTTCTTCCTGGCATCACCCCCCACTCAAGTCCTTGTCAGGCAAGGTATGGTGGTGCACACATGATATCCCAGCTACTCAAGAGGTTGAGGTAGGGGAATCCCAAGTTTGAGGCTAGCCTGGGCTACTTAGCAAAATGCTGTCTCAAAACAAAAACTAAAAAGTTTGGGGATTTAGCTCAGTGTGAAGGCTGTGCATTCAAACACCAGTGGGGGGCATAGAGGGAGAGTGGGGGAGAAAGAAGGAGGGAGGGAGGGAGGGAGGAAGTGAAAGAGGGAGGGAAGGAGAGAGAGAGAGAGAAGAAAAGAAAAGCCTTGTCAGGGTCTGCTTCTGGTGGAATCCAGCCTAAGACAATGCAGTCCTTCGAAGACTAATTGTTGGAAAGCCTGACATGAGAAATAAGTGTAGTAAACACAAATTGACACAGATGTTGGGATTAGCAGGCAAGCACATTAAAACTACCATTGTAACTATATTCTGTATGTTCGAAAACTAGAAGAAAGATTGAAGTGTTAAGGAGAAATATGGGAGATATTTTTAAAGTATATTAGAGCGGTTGGGGATTTAGCTCAGTGGTAGAGGGCTTGCCTAGCAAACACAAGGCCCTGAGTTTGATCCCCAGCACTGCCCCGAGAAAAGTACATTAGATACTTTACAGATGAAATGAAAAGGGGAGGTGTCCCAGAATAAACACAGATGATGGCTGCAGTAAAGAAACATCCTAGGCTGACAGATAGAAGCCAAATTATAATAGTTATAAGTAGGTTCAGATACATAAAACAGGACAGTTAGCAGTACCTCACCAAGAAGCCACAGTAATTCCTCTTTTATACAGGCATGTCCAGCCTGCAGCCCACAGGCAGCTTGCTCTTTCTCTTTTTAAAAAATATAACAAATATGATGGGGCTGGGGATTTAGCTCAGTGATTAGAGTGCTTGCCTTGCAAGCACAAGGGCCTGAGTTCGATCCCCGGCACCACAAAAAAAAATATATATAACAAATATGAATAAAAGGGAAGTTTTGCTACTTACATACCTTAACTATGTTACATATTTTATATGTGACCCAAAACAGTTCCTTTTCACTCAGCGCAGCCCAAGCAAGCCAAAAGGGTGGACATGTCTGATTATTGTAAAAGAACTCAGCTGGGGATTGAACCCAGGGTCTTGTGTTTGCTAGACAAGCCTTCTACCACTGAGCTAAATCCCTAGCTTCTCAGTCCTATTATTCTTGCTATATAGCTTTTATTCTCATGATCCAAGGTGGCAACTAGAGTTCAGGCTATTGTGAATGAAGTTGCTGTGAATTTCCTATACTTGTGTATTGGTGTGAAGCTAATTTTTTTTTTCCTTTTAAAACAAGAACTTGCTATGTAATTCAGGCTGGCCTCGAACCTCGAACTCACTGTGTAGCCTAGGCTGGCCTCAAAACACAGCAGTACACCTGCCTCAGCCTCCCAAGTGCTGGGATTACCGGCATGTGCCACCATGCCTGACTCGTGAAGCTAATTCTTAACACAGGCCTTTTTTACCTGCTGTTTCCTCAGTTTGGACCATGTTATCTCGAGGTATTTGTGTGGCCAGCTCTCTTTCACCATTCAAGTCTCTGCTGTCAGATGGTGGTTGGAGAGCAACAGATTGAGGCTAGATCACTTAGGGGCTGGCTGGCTGGTGCCTCTTCTTATAGTCTCAGGGCCTCTCTGTGTGGTTTCTCTTTGCATGCAAGTTTGAGCTTCCTCACAGCACGGCAACCTCACAACGGGTGAATCACTTCCAAGCCAACTGCAAGTTTCAAGAGCAAATATTTTAGCAAACAAGGGAAACCTCATTGGCTTATATGGCCTAGCCTTGAAAATTACACAGGTTTGCTGTTGCTATGTTCTATTGGTTGCAAGTAAGTCACCAACCAACCTAGATTCCAGGATAAGGAAAATAAACTCTATTCTTGATAACCAAGAGGCAAATCTAGTTGAACATGTGAGATGAGAGCTATTATTGCAGACAATTTTGGCATAATATACTCAATGATTCTATTCTACACCCTATTTTGTTTTCTCTATAGTACTTTTTATTATTGGACACATGTACTTCTTTGCTTTGATCAGCCATCTCCCTTTATTAGAATATATGTCCTAAAAATGGCAGGAACTCTATTATTCTGTGCCCTGCTACTAATACCCATTGTCTGTATGTTTTCAGCACATTTTTAAAATAAAACATTAATTTGTAGTAGGGAAGCAATAGAGGCCACAAAAGCATAAACATCTTTTTAGAGATGTGTACTCAACACTCAAAGAACTAAAACCAAAAATAGTTGAAAGGAGTTACTGTTGTGTGCAATATGGTGACAGGAAAGATGAGGCAGAGTATTAGTGATTTTTCGCACTAATACTTTTTAATATTTAGATGTTAAAATTGTGAAAAAATTAATTTAAAACATCACTGGGCATTGTGGCTCACAACTGTAATCCTAATCTTCAGGAAATTTAGGCAAAAGGATTGTGAGTTTGAGGCCAATCTGGGCTACGTAGTGAGACGAAGTCTCAAAAAACCAAAACAACAACAAAGTCATTGCAGAAAATATAGAAAAACCTGAAGACAATACAAAAGGAACAAAATATTTGTAATTCCACCACCTAAAGATTGTCCCCGTATATATTTTGGTCTATTTACTTATTGTTGAAATCACAGAAAACAGACCATTCTATATCTTGTCTTTTCCCTTTCTTTGCATTAATTCATTTTAAAAAATCTTTTCCTCCTTGCATTAATTCTACTGTGAAGATTTACTCTGGGCTAGAAATGCTTCCTGGTAAAGGTTAAAAATTCTCTTTCTATTTTTCCCATTTAGAGGTCTAGATACATATATCCTTTTTATTTTCTTCTCTCCATCCTTGTAATCCATCCTAAATAATCCTATTTAACCTACTCTGACTCCCATTCCCATTCTGTTTTGTTCAGGTACTCTAGAATCTCATCATTAACTCTTTCTCCTAAACCATGGAACCGTACTGAGGGTGGGTGGGTGTGTTGTTTTGTTTTTTAGCGATCGCTCCATGACAAACTTCCCAAACTCAGTGGCTTGAAATAATCACCATTTTATTCTTTTCCACAATTCCCCTGGCCAGGGATGTGAACAGAGCACAGCTCTATTCTCTACTCCTCATGATATCTGCTGGAGCATAATGTGCAACCTCTCTGATGCCCCAACTGGGATCACAGAAAGGCCAAGGAGTGATGGGAGCCATCGTACTGGGGTCATGTGTCCAGGGCTTAGGCTTAAACTCTCAGCTGGTTTCTGGGTCCTTCTCTGTGTGGCCTCTCCAGTGGGATAGTCTGCCTAACAAAGTAGTTCTGGGTTCCCAAAATGTTGGGCCTGGAATTTGATGGCCCAGCCCAGAATTTCAAGGGGAAGGGAACATACAGATCATGAACATTAAGAAGTTACTGGGCGAGTTAGTGGGCACCACCACAGTAGCAGACTACCATTGTGCCAGAGAGACTTGAATTCAAATCTTCTCTTCCTAGTTTATTAGCTATATGGTCTTGGCTTAATCCATTTTTCTTTTCTTCTTTTCTTTTCTTTTCTTTTCTTTTCTTTTCTTTTCTTTTCTTTTCTTTCTTTCTTCCTTCCTTCCTTCCTTTCTTTTTTTCCTTCAGTTTTAAGGACTGACTCCAGGGCATTCACACTGAGCTACATCCACATTCTTTTTTATTTTTTAAATTTTGAGACAGGGTCTTGCTAGTCTTTAAATTACACAGGTTGTGCTCAAAATTCTGATCCTCCTGCTTCAGCCTCCCAGAGTGCTAGGATTACAGGCGTGTGCCACCTCACCAATCTCTTGGTTTAATTTCTTAACTTCTCTGAGATGCTATTTCCTTGCTTATCTATAAAACTAGTAGGACATAATTCTTCCCAGGCAAGATCATTCTGTGCAATGAACTGTGAATCGTGCCTGGCACCATTGCTGCATGGAATTTTGTGGAAAGGACTCAAACACTTTAGGAAGATGTACAAACTATAAACTTGCTGGTGACCAGGAAAAAAAAAATCCAGTATGGCTTGGACTTCCAAGGAATCAGAAGTTGGAGCCAATGGAGAATTGGGGTGGAGGGGTGCCTAGTTTTTAAAAAAATAGATATTATTGTATGGTTGAGGCATGTAGAATTTCTTTTTTCTCCTACGTCTTGGCTTTCTTCTTCTCTTTACCAACCTCTGGACTTGACCTTAAGTTTACTCTTTTTCTTCTTATCACTTATTGGGTAATTTCCTCTCCTAATAACTTACTATCCTGTCC
Source organism: Hystrix cristata (assembly GCA_004026905.1). Classification (NCBI taxonomy): domain Eukaryota; kingdom Metazoa; phylum Chordata; class Mammalia; order Rodentia; family Hystricidae; genus Hystrix; species Hystrix cristata. The sequence goes on from PVJO010001945.1 coordinate 84,717, forward strand.
AAAAACCTGGACCCTCAAGAAGCCTCTCCTGTGTTCATCTACCTTCCTCTTGCAAAAATTCATTGTACAAAATGTACTTATTCCTACTATGGCCCACTAACATGGAAGTGAGGGGTCATGAACACTCGTGCCAGGACCTATCTCACAAAACAACCTGCCCTTATCTTTAAGACTATTTTTACCTAGGAACTGATGGTGGAATGGCCAACTATGACCTCAAGACTAGCTTTGCATAGTAACTGCTGCTATTTACCAATCAGAGCTCCCTCAAGCACCCCAAGTGCCAGTGAAATTTCTTTTATAACTTGTGAGGATTTCTCTGTCCTAATAAAACCCCCAACCTTTCCCTTGTTCTCCAGACATACCAAAGGCCGCCCTGGCCTATGCATTGTGAATGGGTTACAATCCTCTTCTTTATTACTAAATAAAAGTTCCTTTAGTGGTGTTGGGTGTCTGCACTCTGTATTTGACTTTGATACTTCTAGAAGAGAAATCCCAGTCCCCATAACTGGTCATCACCTAACCTAGAAGAAAACACAACTCACACCCAACAGAACATCCCTGGAACTGTGTCTTTCCTCTCTGCCTTGTCACTTCCATTATGAGTCCCCTCCCCATGGACTGTTTGAGGCTCCCTTGAACTAAAGAGATTTGTAATCAAGTGACCTTTAACCCAGTGAGAATTTTCCTCCCACAAGCTGTGCTAATCTTCTTAAGTGTTAATATTTAGCATTACCTTAGACTGGGTGTCTCTGAGGGCAGCTGTCTGAACTTTTATTGACAAAACATTTTAAAATGCTTCTGGCTTCCTCCCCTTGCTTTTACTGTTGTTTGTGTGTTTGATGTTGTTTTGTTTGTTATCTTCGAGCTGGGTTTTTTTTTTTTACTTTTTTAGTACATGTTTGCAGTACATAATGCTCACATTCACTGTAGGGAATTGGTACATGTACATAACATGTTTCAATTCCCTTCTTTTTCCCCTCTCCCTCTGTCCCCTCTTTTATTTTTCCAGCATCAGATTCATTTATTTATCATATAAGACTTTATGAAGTTAATTATCATATATACAGATTGAAAACTGGACTAATAAAGGACATTTGTACTAAGTCACAGTACACTTTTAGATACATTGTCTGCACTGAATTACAAAACTTTTTTTTCTCTTTTTTCCTGTTATCAGTCTTTTATTAAGAGAGAGAGAAAGAGAGGGAGAGAGAGAGAGAGTGAGTTTTTCCTGTAAGAGAAACCATGCATATTTAAGCTTGTGTTTTGTGTGTCTGAGTTAGTTCGCTTAACATTATGATCTCAAATTGCATCCATTTTCCTACATATGACTCAAGTTTATTTTTCTGTACAGCAGAGTAGTACTCCATTGTATATAAATACCACATTTTCTTTATCCATTCATCTGTTAATGGACACATAGGCTATTTCCATGATTTTAGCTATTATGAATTGTGCTGTTACATCACTGTGGTATGGTGTCTTTAACTCTTTGGGGAAGATACCTAGAAGGTGGATAGATAGGTCAAATGGAATTTCTACTTTTTTTAGTTTTTTGAAGAATATCCATATTGATTTAAATAGTGGTTGGGAAGATACCTAGAAGGTGGATAGATAGGTCAAATGGAATTTCAACTTTTAGTTTTTTGAAGAATCTCCATACTGATTTAAATAGTGGTTGTATTGGTTTACAGTCCCATCGACAGTGGAGAAGCTTCCTTTCTCTCCACAGCCTCACCAGCATTTGCTATTGACTGATTTCTTAATGATGCCCGTTCTTTCTGGAGTGAGATGGAATCTCAGTGTTGTTTTAATTTGCATTTCATTGTATTTTGAATAGCCAGTGATGTTGAACATTTTATTATATATTTATTGACTGTTTGTATTTCATCTGAGAAGTGCCTCTTCTTTTTGAACAGGGATCTTATTATGTTGCCCAGGCTAGCCTAGAACTCCTGGGCTCAAGTGATCCTCCTAGCTCAGCCTCCCAAGTAGCTGGGACTACAGGCACACTGCCACACCCTACCCCTCTGCTTTCTAAATGGAGATTTCTGGTCTGATAAGGGGTAGTAGAAATGACATATATACATGCATATTTGTTACAGAAATTGGCTTATGACTCATGGAGACCAAGAAGTCACATGATCTGCTGCCCACTGTCAGAAGAGCTGATAATGTAAATCAGAGTCTGAAGGCCAAGAACGAGGCACTCTGATGTCTGAGACTAGGAAAAGATAGATTCCCCAGTTTAAAAAGTTATCTTTCCTCTGTCTTCTGGTTCTATTTGGACCCTCAGTGGATTGGATAATGCCTGCTGATATTGATGAGGATGGATCCTCTTTATTCAGTTTATTTGTCCAAATGCTGATCCCTGCTGGAAACACTCTCACAGATACTCTCAGAAACAATGTTTTATCAGCTACTTGGGCATCCCTTAGCCCAGTCAAGTAGACACATAAAATTAACCAACACATTTAGAAGGAAATCCTACTAAATAGAGGAGAAGAGAAGAGACAGGTGATGGACATCTTCCCACCCCTCTGAGAGCCAGCAAACACTTTTTCCAGGCACCTCTGGGCAGCAAAAAGCCTGACTTTGGGGTCAGGCAGAGCTGCATTCTGATCTACTTGCTGTGTGGTCTTGTGCAAGTCATTTAACCTCTCTATCCAAGTTTCCTCACATGAAAAAGGGATGAAATAATAAGTCTTCACCGAATTATCCAGATTAGGTGCTACTGTGAGTCTGATGGCCTAGCAAAGGGCCTGGCACATTGCTGGCTTCCCAAAGTGGCATCTTGTCTTATTTTTGCAGGGGTGGAATCTGGAAACTTGAGCAAGTGCCAGCTGTCTTCGGCTTTTCCACCTTCAGAGTGAGGATGTGGCTATGTTTGCACAGGTCTGGAATTAAGGAGCAGCAGTGTCAGCGGATGGGCTCCCTGAGTTCTTGGCTTTGATGGGTACACTTGAGCCGCCCTGGGCAAGATGAAGTAATGCTTTGGAAGCGCAAAGAGAAGGCCTCTTTCTCATTTGCCGTCACACCCTCTGATGTCTAGGTGTCTTTCACAACCTTTGTTTTCTGTCATTATGTTCATGCAACACCCTTCTCCCAGATTCTTCTCAAATAGCAGAAAATGAAAATATTTCACAGTTTTTATGGGCTCAATTCCATTTTCTTCCTACACAGAAGCATTTTCTTTGGGTCCATGTGCTCCATTCCTAAGCCTCTGCCCTTTCTATGCAGCCTAAAAGCTGTAACACCTGGAAATCCTTTAAAGGATTTATTCAATGTGCTTTAAATTACTTCCAAATAGCTATAGACAGATCTGCAGAAAAGTAGAAGATAGAACTACCCAACTTTTTTCTCTGGGTTTCTGCTTATTTGACTCTTGGAGTTAACACCCACATCTTGTTTAAATTTTACTGATGATTCAACAGAAGCTGCCACCAGCAAAACCAGTTATTTTGTGCCTGAGAACACCCTCCTGCTGGCCTGATTATTTGTAATGATGGCAACAACCTGGTTTCTAGATGTGAAACAGCTTTCCCTCTCAGGATGCTTGGGCAGAGTAATAGCAATAGCCTATCTCCTTAGTTCATTAAGTTAGATCTTCAAATTCACATTTTACTTGTAAGACTGGTTTATAATCCAGGCCTAGTTGTTCACACCTCTGATCCCAGCACTCTGGGAAGCTGAGGCAGGAGGATTGAAAGTTCAAGCCCAGCCTTCACAATTTAGCAACCCAGGGAGATCTCATCTCAAAATAATCAATTTTTAAAAGTGATGGAGGGCTGGGGATTTAGCTCAGTGGTTAGAGTGCTTGCCTCGCAACCACAGGCCCTGAGTTCTATCCCCAGTGCCAAAAAAAAAAAAAAAAAAAAAAAAAAAAAAAAAAAAAAATTGATGGGACTGTAACTCAGTGTGAAGCCCCTGGGTTTGATCTCCATTACAAAAAATAATAATAATAATAATTTTAAATGAGTAAAAACAGACCATATTTTGAGCTCAATCCTTTTCATTTAGCAAAGTAAAACAAAATTTAGCAAACTTCCTGAATTGCAATTGCCACAATTTCTAACTTAACGAGACTAAAATTGGGCAATGGAAGGTATAGAGAGTGGAGCTACTTTAAAAATTACAGAAACAGGGTTGGGGGTGGTGGTGGATACCTGTAATCCCAGCACTTGGGAAACTTAGGCAGAAGGATTGCCATGAGTTTGAGGCCAGCCTGTGCTACACAGTGAGACCCTGACTCAAAAAAAAAAAAAAGTAGGGACATAAATGAAGTAATGCTTAAATGGTTGATTTCACTATCTGAGAATGTGTACTCATCAACTTGATAATATTTCAGACATCTCCTAAATTTAAATTAAGATTTTTGGTTTTTTTAGAGTTTTGTTTTGTTTGTTTTTACACTGAAGCTGTAACACTAACTAGTGTATTGAATGTTTTGCATTTGGGAAACAAAGATAGGCCATGAGATAGGCTAGTTAATTGTAGGAAAACTTTGATGAAGAAAAAAATGTAAACAAAAGCAACAGGAATGTAAGTTTGCTTTTTCTCCTGAATCCACTTACTCAAGCAATGTTGACGAAATTCAGCACAAGGAAAGAAAGGCAAGACATAATTTCACTAGATTCTTGAAGGCTCTTACTCTGAACTCACAGCAGTCCTCCAACTTCCGATTTTATATTGTTCCTCAGTATATTAATTTGTGAAAGGGTTTAAGTGTTAATTCTCAATGTTTAATTGTTTAGCTTGTTTTCTTTAAGTGCTAAGTGTTTACATAGGCACTACAGGAGCATCTGGCTGGGGTGTTATCCAAGAATCTTCTGAACTAGGACACTGTTTGAACCAAAATAATGACTCCAAATTTTCCCAATTTCAAGGTTCAATGAAAGCCTATTGCTAGAATGGTGTTGGGGTTTGTTCGTTTGTTTTTCAGTGCTGAAGATCCATCCCAGGCTTCACACATGCTGGGCAAGTGCTATCCATTGTGCTACATCCCTGGCCCCTGTCTGGGATTTTTTTTTTTTTTTTTTTACACACAGCCCTTGGCATTTCAGTTGAGAGCACATCTCTGATATGATGGGGGTATTTTCAGGTCCTTTCATTTTATTGCCAAAGCTACATTAATAATTCCTTCTGTTACATTAATAATTCCTGTTACATTAATAATTCCTTCTCAGGAAAGGAAGCACACATATTTCTACCCTACAATTGAGTAGAAGTTCCAAGTCTTTCCCTGAGATTCCCTAGAAGTGTGATTAATCCATTCATGAGTTTATTTCTGAATGAACTATAAGGAGGTAGACATCTGTTGGAGCAGGTTGGTTACTGGGGGTATGCCTTTGAAACTTTGAAGGGTATATCTCCTGCTCTGGCTCTTTTCTCTTTCTCTCTCCTTTCTCTCTCTCTCTCTCTCTCTCTCTCTCTCTCTCTCTCTCTCTCTCTCTCCTTCCTGGCTGCTATCGGTTGAGCACTTTTCTCCACCATGCCAGTACTTTCCTCCACCATGCCATTTCTGCCTTAGAATGGGCCAACCATGGACTGAACCCTCTGGAAGCATGAAAAAAATAGTCCTCTGCTCTCTTAAGTTGTAGGTGTCAGGTATTTTGTCCCAGTGAAGGGAAAGTGACTAATACAGACCTACCAGAAGGAAGTTGGCTCACTGGGGATGTGCTCTTGAAGGGGATATTGAGACTCTGGCCCATTCCCCTCTCTTTTTGCTTCCTGGCTGCCATCAGGTGAGCAACTTTTGTTTCTCCACACACTCCCCACCATGATGTTCTGCCTTATCACAGGTCCAAAGCAATGGGGCCAATCACCATGGATTGAAAACTCTGAAATTGTGAGCCAAAATAAATCTTTCCTCTGTATAAGTTGATTGTCTCAGGTATTTTGTTACTTTGATGGGAAGTTGACTAACACAGGAGAGCCTTAAATTTCTGAGAGATCCTATAGCTGGGATACCTGACCAACAGGTAGAAGAGCTGGAAGGGTTTCCAGAATGATGTAACACTTGAGTTGAAAGCCAAAGGAGCAATAGGAATGAACTAGGTCTAGAGGAACAGGAAGGATGAAGAGTATTTCATAAAGGAAATATCATATGACAAGGCCCTGTGATGGAAGGACGGTACATATGAAAGACCAAAAGAGAGTGAAGAAGTCCTGAGGAGAAATAAATCTAAGGGGTAGATAGACCACAAAAAGTGTTACTATGTCAGAAGCTGTGTGTCTGTCCTAAGAGCAACAGATTTATGGGTGTTCAACATCCATGATCCACTTTAGTGTGACTGCAGAGGCTAGAAAGCTAAAAACTATATTCCTAGACACAAGTGCAGATAAGGTACTGAATGGAGTCTAAGTTCAGGCAGTCTCGTTCATTCACATGAGCTCTGGAAGGTGGAGATGAAGCAAACCCACATGCAGCTGTTCCTGCAGTTTCTGCAACTGAGCATGGTCAGGAGATTTGACAGGATGTTCTTTGGTGTCCAGAGGTCTGATGTTCTAAGAGGTATGAAGCTTTTCAATATTGTTATTAATATTATTCATTGCAGATCTAGTAGGGGCAGCATCACTGTGGAGTCAGTAAGTATGACGTAGCAATGCCCTCATCCTCAAAGTGCTCCTAAGGTGATACACTGTGGAGCCCACAGTTGTAGTCGCAGCTGCCTGTTTCTCCCTGTCTGGTAGAGAAAACTGTTCTATTGGTAGGTCAATCCTGCCATGCTCTGAGACTCATTCCTGGAGGTATGAGTCTAGAACCCACTTGTACACCAGCCCTTCCAACATCTTTGTAAACCTGAATTCCCTGTATCAAATCTCGTTTTGCTTGGAAGAGCCATAGGTATGTTCTCTGCAAACGAGCCCTTAAATAAAAATGCAAAGTTCTAAGTGGTCAAAAGTATAGTCCTACCTTACAGTGTTTGCCTAACATGTAAGTTTATTTAGAAATGTAACATTGAATTAACACTATTATCTAATATACAGTCCATTTTTTTTATTTTTTTTTTCAGAGAGTGTCTCACTCTGTAATTCAGGCTGGCCTTGGACTCACTATGTAGCCCAGGCTGGCCTCAAACTCATGGCAATCCTCCTGTCTCAGCCTCCCAAGTGCTGGGATTACAGACATGTGCCACCATGCCCAGCTACAGTCCATATTATAAATTCCCAAATTGCTCAGTCACATCCTTTATAATAATCTTCATCCATGATCCAATCCATGATCACACACTTTAGCCTCTTAATCCACAACAGTTCCTCAGCTTCTTCTTTCTTTCTTCTTTTTTGTATTTTTAAGTACATATTTATGATACATAATACATTCATTGTGGGGATTTGGTACATGTATATATCACATCTTAATTCTTTTTACTTCCCCTTTTCCTTTTTGAAATCTTTTAGAACTTAACACTTGTGGAAAAACACAAGCTAGTTTTGTTCCTTGTCTAAAGGAAGGGAATAAAGCCACTTTATTGTCTCTGGGTCCCTATTTTCAAATATATATGAAGTACTCTTCTGTTTCCTACAAAGAGCTGTTTATTGAGGCAACAAATATTTATTGGGTATCTAATCTATTCCAGGCACTGTTCTAGGTTCTGGAGACCATAAACAAGACAGAGAAGTAGTGCTCCTTCCAAATGTTAATATAGGCTATTAGCTAAGGATTTCTGGTCACAAGAAAGAGAAGCTACTCTAGCAAATGTAAACAAAAATGAGGAATTATTGGGAAGCTGCTACTGGAAGAGTTAAACATCCAGCCCTGGACAGGGCAGGACCAGGGATTCACGGACTTTGTCTCAGGGTGATGATGTCATTATAGTGAGTACGCCCCAAGAAGTCCCAGCTGTCCTGAAATTCAAATCTGAAGTCACTGGGAGAAAGAATATAATCGGCTCAGCCTTGATAAGGTGTCTGTCTCTGCCTGGTCCAATCAAATACTGCCAGAATGGTGGGCTCATGTGATTTAAATATGGCCAAAGGGGACCCACCCCTGTATATCTGACTGTTTTCAGCAACTATCTGACTATTCTCATAAGAGATTTTGTGAATGGAGCAGACCAAACACTTCGGTTAGTTTCTATATTAAACACTCCTAACATTTAAATAGGTTGACGTTTGATATTAAAAGTATTTGAGGACTGAAGATACAGATATAACTCAGTTTTAGAGCACTGCCTAGCATGCACAAGGGCCTGGGTTCAGTTCGGGGGTGAGAAGGGAGAGAATGAATATCTGCTGTGACACGGGGACTGACTATTCAGAATTAATGATGGCTATAGCCCAGGAATGGGCTTTAGCAGGACCCTTGCTGGCCTGGGTCTCAATCCTTTCATTATTAGATCATGAGGAGACATGGAACATCAATGGGAAGAGGTTTCCTGGGAGAGATGAGCTTTGGGGGATTTTTCTAGGAGTTCAGTTGTCCCGGAAGTGGACTCACAGATGAGTATTAATGTGGAAGTGATTTTAATACAATCTTCCTAAGTAAGGTCATTAAGAAAGTAAATGAAGCTATACAAGGAGGGGAAGAAAACCAGCTCGGGATACCAAGATAGAGTTCTCCAAAGAAACAATAAGATGCATAGTTATAGAGAGAGAGAGATAAAATATTTATTATAAGAAATTAGTTCATGCCATTATGGAAGCTGAGAAAGCCTATCATCTGCTTTCTGCAAACTGGAGACCCAAGAGAGTCAGTGGTATAGTTCAAATCCGAAGTCCTGAGAACCAGGAGAACTGATGGCATAAATCTAGTCCAAGGGCAGAAGAGCAACATGGCAGCTCAAAAAGGCAGGCAGAAAGACTCAGATATGTAGAAGAGATGAAGTCTTCTACATTTCTGTTATTTTCAGACCCTCAAAAGATTTGATCATTCCACCCTGTTAGAAAGGGCCGTCTGCTTTACTCAGTCTGTAAACTCAAATGCTAATCTCATCCAGAAAACTTTCACAGATATACCCCCAAATTATGCAAATATCTGGGCACCCCATGTCCTAGTCAAGTTGAAAGTTGAAACCATCATGATGCCATCTCAGATCAAATCCCTCGAGGCTTCCTTTAGCCTGATCCTGCAGGAGCACTCTGGAGTATAAGCTGCCTCTCAGAGTTCTCCCAGCCAGAGGCAAGGGAGTTAAGGTGTTATAGTTTGGCCCCTGTTAGTCATTGTTTAAGTCTCATGGTGAGCAACAGTGTAAATCCTCAAGCACTTCTGGTTTTCTGTGCCTGTGGCCAGGTCTGGAAGCCAAAGGGCAACCCTCTTAAGAAGAACTGAGAAAGAGCTCTATGTGCTGGACATTGCAGGTGAAGCCACCCAGAAGGTGGAGGACAGGGGAGTGACATTGTCCGTGCCAGTGGGATTGGGGCAGTGGCTACTTACCAAGAGTTTCAGCATTTTTTTTGTTATGTATTTATTTTTTTTTAGTTTTATTTTATTTTAATGGTACATTTTAGATGTACTTAGTGATAACATTCATCATAGGGGATTTGTACCTGTACATGATACATCTTGTTGCTGAGTTTCAACATTTTAACAACCAGCACAGCCAAACTAGTGTGTGCCAGCTTGATGTCAACCCTGAATATGAGGCAGTAAAGAGTATGACAACCAGAGAGCTGAATAATGATCCAGTCTCTTCAGCCAACCAGCTGTATGACAGTAGACAGTCAGTCATCTAAGGCATTAATTTCTCTAACTGTAAAATAAAGGATTGGAGGGAGGTAATTTCACCTCTGATGTTCTGTCGATAATTTCTCCTCTAATAACATTGAGGATTGTTTTCCTTGCATCTAGATATGCCTGTATTTTTATATTCAATGTGAAATAATGCACATAATGGACACTTGGCTTTTTAAAAATTTGTTTTTAGAATCTAACCCCACTTTTCTATTCTCGACCTCTGCTTAGTGGTCATATGGTGAAAAGCAGTGGCAGCTTTCCAAAGGGCCCAGCTGCCCCCTGATCAACAGGAGCATAGGCAGAGAGCCTGAAGGATATGTCATGGAGTTTGGAATTTGGAGGGAATAACATCTGTTGGTGGAGATGGTTTGGGGGTTGTTCTTCATAGGTAGTAATGGCTTGCTGGCTAAACTCTTCTGAAGTTGATCCTCTGCTGGGTTTATGGTGTCTAGCCTCCTGAAGTCCTATAGTGTATCTTATCCATGCCAGGCCATATAGACTTGATTCCCCTGACATCCTTCTCCTATATTCCCTTTCTGTTTAGGTACTTTCTACTATTTGCAATCAAGAACTCAGATTGATACAAATACAAACTCACAGATAAATAATATTCTTAATAACTTTATAAAGTCTTACATTGTAGGCTACTCATAATGGCACATCCTATTTTCAGTCCTATATCATTGGTTAAAAGTTGTTGACATGTCTTTCCATGTCCAAGGGTAATGGCCTTGAAGGCTGTGACTGCAGCCACACTAGAGAAGACTCGTGTCCACCAGAGACCCTTTTCACTGATGAGCAATGAATAAAAAGGTAACATGTCATGATACAAAGAGAAAATAGAAATTTGCATGAATTTTTTATAACTCTATTCTGAGACTTTTATACACAAGTACCTAAACAGATAACAGTGTTACTGCAAAAAATTTTTCCAAAATATTGGTAGAACACTCTTCTGTATACCTTTTCTTTGTCCAGATCTTCATCTGATAATATGTTGCTTACCTATGTGCAGTGACTCTGTTTCTAAGCACAAGGCTGAGTTTCCTGTGGCTGTTGTTTTAGATGATGTTTATTCGGAATTTTCTTCTTTTGTTCCTGTGGGTAAAGCAGCTTAATAACTATAGGATCAAAATCTGAAGCAGCTAGAAATCACCCCCCTAAGTGGTCTTCCATCCATCCCCACTCTAACAGGATCCAACAAAAAACATTCCAGATAGATGAAAAACTATGAGCTTTGAAGACACCCAACAAAGATACTGTTAAAAAAAAAAAACACAGTAAAACATGCACCCAACAAGAGAGAAATTTCTGCTCATACTTTATTATGATCATAAAAGATGAATTCATTACTATGTTAGGACATCTTGAGTGAGAAACTCGGGTACCCGATTATTCTATAAAATCAAAATGACAGCATCCTTGGAGAGACAGTTGCCTGGTAACTCAGACCAGAAGGTTGTTTTAGATTCCTCTGGAATCATGTGTATCTATTTTGGTTTTTCTGTTGAGCTCATTTCCTTCCCTACAATCCAAAAACTGAACAATTTGGGGAGAAAAATTATACTCAGAAGAAAGTTCTTTTCCTCCAGAAGATATTTTTATTAGGAAGTACATCTGTTTTCACATAGCTGAATCATTCTATTTTCAGGACTGTTGCAGGAACATATAAGAAAAGAAAGAAAAATGCCAAATGAGAGGAGATTTCAGATGGAGATGTATATTTTGAAACAGAAAGCCAGACACTGGCTTTCTAAGAAAAGAACCTATCTCAGTATTCAAGTAAGATCAAAGTACAGTTTACTCCAACAAGAGAAGCTTTGTAGCCTCTAACCTCTTCACTGAACTACTGGAATCTAGTGGATAGTTCTAGGAGATAGGTTGGTCCTCTTCCAGATTAGAAGCCCTGAGTCTACCTCTTCTCAGTTAGTGATCCAGTCCCAGATTTCTTTCTCTCTGTGCTTAGACAGAAAAGTTAGCTGCAGAATGCAGTTAGCTACATTCATTTGTGATTCATTTGATTATAAGCCCAAGAATTTGAGAAATTCTATGCAAAAGGATATTTACTGAAGGATTTGGGGCACTCACAAAAGGCTAACAAAACACCTTGGAAATGGGGAGGAACCAAAACTTTAGAAGTTAAGGGCCAGGCAGCACAGAAAGATCCAAAGGAGTCTGTACTGAGATAAATGAGTTTTAAGGAGCCATTCTGTCTTTGTATTACTCAGTGATGATTCATAATCCCTGGAGAGAGTGTCAAATGGGCTGAGATGAGCCACATGCCTAGTCCTGCTGTACCTGGCCGGTAAGAGGAAAGGCCTAGTGGAAGGAGTCTCCAGGAACCCTGCTAGCTTCCATGATGGAAAGACAAGAACCCAGATTTATGGTCACACTGATACTTTCTACAATGGGGCCAGGGGTATTTTCCAGAAGAAATTCCAGCTTTAACTAGGCTTCTTGGACCTTAATGACTGGCTCTTGGTAAATTCAGCGAATGGGAAGTAGTGGTAGGAGCCCGGAGAGTTGGAGTGAGGGATAAGCCAGGATATTTCTCCTTCCCACTCTCTGCTTTGAGCAGCTGCTCCTCCTGCCAAGCCATCCCACCTGGGTTGTTACTTCTTCCCATCATGGCCTTTCCTAATACTTCCTTCTCCCTCTGACATTCTGGCTGTGGAGGTGGTAGTGGCTTCCTGCAGTTGCTAATCTTAGGGTTGCAGCCCCTTCCCTGGTTATCCTTCTAGGTTTTCTAACTAGTCAGTTTCAACGCTGTTGACATTTTGGGCTAGATAATTTGTTGTGTGTGTGGTCTGTGTATTATAAGAGGATTGGTTACATGGCTAATAGAATCCATCCACTACATACCAACAGTTACTCGATACTCAGTTGTGGCAAGAAAAATGTCTCCATACATTGTCAAATATTCCCTCAGGGGCAGAATCACCCCAGCTGAAAACTACACTTCTAATCCCTTTATAGCTGTGCTATATTTTCTCTACTAAGTAATCCAAAGAGGGATTTACTTTTCTAACTTGAAGCTGACAGATTCACAAGTTTATAAAAACAATGTCTAAATTTGACCCCCTCCACAGTCACACACTGGGGATTGAACTCAGGGCCTTTGCACTGAGTTATATTCCCAGGTCTTTTTTTTATTTTGAGACAAGTTCTTAGTAAGTTGATAAATTGCCTGAGCTGAGCTCAAACTTGTGATCCTCTTGCATCGACCTCCCAGAGTGTAAGAAATTAATATAATAAGCATGTTATTTGGAAATATATGACCAATAAAATAATAACCAAATAAAAGTATCGAATGCAATTGCTTCTAGAAAGTAGGATTTGAAGGCAAGGGGAGATTCTTTTGAACATTTCAGCGTTATTTTGTTTTTAAAAATTTATACATATATACCTCATAAAAATAAAATATTAGAAGCAGGCCTCATGGCACATGCCTGTAATCCCAGCACTCTGGGAGGTTGAAATAAGAGGACTGTAAGTTCAAGCCCAGCCTGAGCAACCGAGTGATTTAACAAGACCCTGTTTCAAAATTTAAAAATTAAAATTTAAAAAGGGCTGAGGATGTTGCTCAATATGAAGGCCCTGAGTTCAATCACCAGTAGACAAAAACTAAAACAAAAAAGTTAGGGAAAGAAAACATGGGTGACTCAACTTTCTATTACTAAGTAGAAAGCCTCAAGGAGAGACTCAAAATTCTTATTCTCATAAGAGATTAAAGAAGAGCTTGCTCTGTTTTTAATCTCATCTAAATGATATTCTCTTATACTCTTACCCAGAGGCAAATATGGCAATTATTTAGTTTGAATTACCAACTTTGTTTTGCAAGATAACTCTAGGCTGCTTCTTCCCTGTTGGTTCTGAGTGGAGAAATGGCTCACCTGGTTGTAATGATGTAATAGTCAGAAGAGACAGGTAAAAAAAAACAGTATGGTAAAGATTATGCAAAAATGAAGTAGCGTTAGAGTCCTTGGGTCTGCCTGGGCTGTGTCCCTCCAAAAACAAAGTGAGAAAAGCAGAGTTCACATCTAGCATGGCTGACTTGTGCCAATGTTCCTTATGTTATTAGTATGCCTTTCCACAATCTCCATTCACTCCATTTCCTACACACTAGAATCTCTGCCACTAGCTCTAATTTATCTTTGCCTCCTCCCACCACAGCAACTGAAACCAAGTCTTGGGATTGAATTCTTGATTTGCTTGATTAGCTAGTTATGATTGGTTCCAATTGCTTTGGAAATGTATCCGTCTGATATACTGTACAACTAAGTGACAGAAGACAATTTTTTCAATGCTTCAGAACATAAGAAGATAGAAATGTATGCATATGTATGTAAATATATAAATCACAGATATTTTACATATCTACATATATTTATATGAGTACATATGTATGTTTTTGCATATGCATTAATGTTACAATATTTATTTACATGTACATAGGTTTTTGTGATTTAAAAAGTAATAAATGCTAATTATGACAAGCCGAATAATACCAAAAAAGAAAAAACTAAAAACTACCAATACTCTTTACAATCCAGTGATAACTACTATATGAGTCAGAATTAATTTTAGCTGCAGTTACCCAGAAAAAAAATCTAAGCCAGGCATGGTGGTACAAACCTGTAATCTCAATGCTCAGGAGGCTGAGGCAGAAGGGTTCAGAGTTTGAAGCCAGCCTGAGCTACACAGTGAGACCCTCTTTCAAGAAAAAGAAAAAGAAAAATGTGTGTGTGTGTGTGTGTGTGTGTGTGTGTGTGTGTGTGTGTGTAATACAGTAAATAAGAAAGCTATTTCTTTAATATAAAATATCTGGAGACTGATTGTCCAGACTTGCATGATGGTTCCAAAGTCACTGCAATCCATCCACTTAGAACTTTCAACTCCATTTTTAGGGTGTAACTCATCCTCACAATCCAAGGTATCTGCCACAGGTCTAGCTTTTACTTTCACATTCTGAGTAGCAGAGTGGTAGAAGGAGACAAGAAAAGAATAAAGAGAACATGACAGCTGTTTCTCTCCACCCTCCATTTTCTCTCCTCCCCACTTTTCTTGAGATGGGGTCTCACCGTGTTGCCCACATGGTCTCAAACTCCTAGGTTCAAGTGATTTTTTCCACCTTAACCTTCTGTCTTAGTTACTTTTCTCATTGTTGAGACAAACTACCCCACACCCAAAGTTAAAGGAGGAAAGGTTTCTTTTGGTTATAGTTTGTAGAGGTTTTAGTCTGTAATCGGCTGGCTCCAGGGCAGGGTGGCCTGGCAGACAGGCATCCCAGAGGAGAAACAGTTCATGGAAGGGAGAAGGTAGCAAAGCAAGGGGCCTTAGCAGCACTTTTTTTTTTTGGTCCCTCTTATATTCTGTCTAGACTATTGGGATTAGGGTGGTGTCAAACCATTTAGTGAACTGATTTAGTAATCACACACCAGTAATCCTAGTATAACACATTAGAGATTTAGTCACCTCTGAAAAAAACCCCATCTATGACTGCATGAGGCTTTGCAGGGACATTTAGGCACAAGCCATAATACCCTCCAAGTAATTGGGAACATAGGTACACATCATTGCCACCATACCTGACAACAGCAGTCTTTTGAGGTGGTTTCCCAGAAGATGCCACACAATATTTTTCATAATTAATCAACCAATCTCAGTCACACAACAACACACAACTCCCAGGAAACATGGGGAATATAGAACTTTTAGCTGGGAACTGGAGCTTTGTCAATAGGAATGGTGGCATAAGGATCTCTACAATCTACTCCTCCATGAAACTACTGAGAACACTGACACAAACATCAAAACTGACTCTTCAGAATACTGGATATTAATCAGTGGTTTACAATAATACAAAAAGCATTTATTCAAGAAATTGCCTGAATCATGAACACTGAAACTTATGACATTTCAATTTACCCTATTCCTATCAACTCTCCTCACATAAAGAAATAAGTACAAAACAGGTTAATATAAAAGATATGATAAGTGTAATTTTTGTTTGAAGGCTTTCTTTTCTCCTAACTGATTTAAAATATAACTGGACAGAGAAATACTTATAAATCTGTGTCAAAAAGCATATAACATATAAAGATGTATTTGGGGAGGATTAAAAATGACAAAGTAAAGACTGGCAGCAAAATACAGCCTTTACGCAACCTGCAACTGGACACCTGGAAAACAACAAGTTGGCGAAGAAAAAATAAATAAATCTCTGGGAAGGGAAAGAGAGCTGACAGTAAAACCAGAAACTATGGAGAAGCTGGAAAAATGAAGCACAATGCAGAGGAAAGAATGAATCAGTCTGGAGTGTCAAAGAATCTAATGAAATGAATACATCAAGTAGGGTAAGCAGCTAAGCAGAAGGGGAAAAAAAAGAATCAGCAACAGGAAAATAATGCAATGACAGGAATAACTCAGTACATTTCTATAATAACTGTAAGTGTAAATGGTACCAACTCCCCAATCAAAAAACACAGATTGGCAAACTGGATTAAAAAATAAAATGTAATGCCATGCTGTATACAAGAAACACATTTAATCCAAAAAGAAATTCATACACTAAAAAAAAAAATCAAAGGATGGAAAACCATATCTCATACAATGGGAGCCCAAAAATAAGCAGCAGTAACTATCCTATTTTCAGTAATCTGTGATTCAAGCTGAAACTGATCGGAAAAATCAGGGAGGGATGGAAGGGTAGGGGATGAAAAAAGGAATTAAGATGTGTTATGTACACATACAACTCCTCACAATAAATGTAATCGTTCTGTACTACAAACATGTACTAATAAAGAAAAAGAGGGAAAAAGTGATCAGAAAAGGCAAGGTCACTACATATTGGTTAAGGGAACAATTCACAAGGAAGAAATAACAATTTTAAACATATATATACACCAATTCTGATGCACCCAACTTCATAAAACAAACACTATTGGATATAAAAGATCAGATAAACATTAATACAATTATAGTGGGAGATCTCAATACTCCAAAATCACAGATAGATGATCACTTAGACAAATTGTCAACAAAGAAATGTCAAAGTTGAACCACACCTTCAAACAAATGGACTTAATAGAGATCTATTAAGTGTTCCACCAAACATCAATAGACTACACATTCTTCCCAGAAGCACACAAAATGTCTCCAAAATAGACTACATGCTAGAAAATAAAGCATTCTTGAATAAATACAAAGGAATCAAAATTGTCCCATGCATATTATCAGATCATACTGCAATGAAACTAGAAGTCAATGGCAAAAGAAACCACAGAAATTATTCCAACATGAGATTAAACAATACACTCTTGAATTACCAATGAGTCACAGAAGAACTCAAGGAAAAAATTAGACAATTTCTAGAATCAAATGATAATTTGACTTCAGCACACCAGAACCTAGTGCACACAATGAAAGCAGTCCTAAGGAAAGTTTATAACTGTGAATGCCCACATCAGAAAAACAGAGCAAACCCAAATAAATAACACAATGATGCATGTCAAGGGCCTAGAAAAATAGGAACAATCCAGGGCCAAAGATACTAGAGGAAGAAATGTATAAAGTTCAGAATGGAAAATAATGATATTGAGACCAAAAAAAACAATAGAAAGAATGAATCGAAGGGCTAGTTCTTTAGAAGAATAAACAAAATAGGCAAACACGTTGGCAAATTAACCAAAGGATGAAAGAAAAGACCCACATCTTTGCAATAAAAAGTGAAAAAGGTGAAATCATGACAGACACTGCCAAAATCCAGAAGATCATTAGCAACTACTATAAAAATTGTACTCCAATAAATCAGGGAATCTTGGAAAAATGAACAGACTCCTAGACACATGAAATACTAAAACAGAACCAAGAAGACATAAATACTCTGAACAATCTAATAACAGACAACGAAATTGAGGCAGTAATTTAAAAAAAAAATCCTACCAAGAAAAGCCCAGGACCTGATGAATTCACTGCTGAATTATACAAGATTTTCTGGGAGGATATAATGACACTACTCCTCAAACTCTTTAATGATTGAAAGGGAAGAAGTACTTCCAAACTCGTTTAAGGAAGCTAGTATTACTCTATAAATTCCAAAACCAACAAGGACCCAACTAAAATAGAAAACTACAGGTCAATCTCTTTAATGAGCATAGACATAAACATCCTGAACAAGATACTGGCAAATAGACTGCCACAATTCATCCAAAAGATCACACATCGTGATCAAGTAGATTTCATTCCTGGGAAGCAAGTATGGTTCAACACACTCAGGTCAATAAATGTAATACATCACATAAATAGAAACAAGGACAAACATCACATGATCGTCTCAATAGATGCATAAAAGGCCTTTGACAAAATCCAACATCCATTCATGACAAAAATCTGAATACATACAGAAAGACCTTATCTCAATCTTATAAAAGCCATTTATGAAAAACCTACCAACAGTGTCATTAAATGAGAAAAAGATGAAAGTTTTCCCTCTAAAATCAGGAACTAGACAAGGATGTCCACTATCACCACTCCTGTTCAATACAGTACTGTACTCAAAACATTAGCCAGAACAATCAGTCAAGAGAAAGAAATGAAAGGATATGTACAGGATAGGAAGAAGTCAAATTATCATTACTTGAAGATGACATGATCCTTTACCTATAAGATCCAAAAATTCCACCAAAAGACTCCTAGAATTAATAACCAAATTCAGCAATGTAGCAAGATACAAAAATCAATAGCATTCTTGTACAGTAATAGTGATCCCATTGAGAAAGAAATTAGGAAAACTACCATTCACAGTAGCTTCAAGAAAAACTAAATACTCAGGAAGTAACCTAACCAAAGAAGTGACAGATCACAACAATGAAAACTAAAGTACTCTAAAAAACCAGATCAAAGAAGACATCAGAAAATGGAAATATATTATCTGTTCCTACACGGGCAGAACCAATATTGTCAAAATGGTATTTCCTAAAGTGATATTTTGATTTAGTGCAATTCCAATCAAAATACCAATAGTATTCCTCACAAAACTAGAAAAAAAATCCTAAAATTCATACAGAACCAGAAGAGACCCAGAATAGAAAAAGCAATCCTGAATAACAACACCAAAGAGGAGACATCACAATCCTAGACATCAAGTCATATTACAAAGCTATGATGATAAAAACAGCATGGTACTGGCACAAAGTCATGTGAATCAGTGGAGCAGAATAGACATGCAGTCACCTGATCTTCAACACAAGAGCCCAAAACATATGCTGGAGACAAGCAAACAGTGCTGGAAAAACTGGCAGTGTACATGTAGAAGATGATATAGTCTTACAAATAATGCTGGGAAAATTGGCTATCCAAATGCAGAAGACTGAAGTTAGATTAATATCTCTCACCATATACTAAACTAAAATCAAAATGGATCAAAGATCTAAATATTAAAACAGAAACACTTGATCTGCTAGCAGATAAAATAGGTAAAACTCTTTTAAGTCTCAGGTGTAGGCAAGAATTTTCTGAACAGAGCCCCAGTTGCACAAAATGACAAGAATCAATAAATGAGAGTATATCAAATTAAAAAGCCTCTGCACAGCAAAGGAAACAACCAACAGGGTAAATAAACAACCTACAGAACAGGAGAAAACTTTTGCCTCAGACAGAGGGTTAATACAATATCTAGACTATATAAGGATTTATATATATATATGGATATATATATATAGAGAGAGAGAGATTAAAAAAAAAACCCAGATGCCTCAGAATAAAAGACCCAGTCCAGAAATGGACAACTAAAATGAATAGACACTCCTCAGAATAAGAACTACAAATCTCCAATAACTACATGAAAAAATGTTCAACATTTCTGGCCATTAGAGAAATGCCAATTAAAACAACATTGAGAAGGGCTTGGAATTTAGCTCAGTGGTTAGAGTCCTTGCTTTGCAAGCACAAGGCCCTGAGTTCAATCCCTAGAACCAAAAAAAGCAAAACAACAACAAAAAAATTGAGGTCTCATCTCACTCCAGAAAGAGTAGCTAACACCAAGAAATCAAATAATAACAAATATGTACTGGTAAGGCTGTGAGGGGAAATGAACACTTCTACACTGTTGGTGGGAATGTAAACTGGTACAACCACTATGGAGATTCATCAAAAAACTAAAAGTAGAAATTCCATTCAACCCAGCTATTCCCCTACTAGGTATCTTCCCAAAAGATTTAAAGACATTACAATGATACATGCACACCCACCCACATTTGTAGCACAGTTCATAAAAGCTAAATCTTAGAAGCAGCCTATATGTCCATTATCAGATGAATGGCGAAGAAAATATGATATTTATACTGGAAGCAAGACGCCCTTTCAAGACAGAGCAAGGGGTCAGAAAGGGAGAAGAAAACAAATACCAGGTAGCAGAACTCTATGAAAAGTTCATAGAAGAGATGAAGAAAATAGATGACTTCAAGAGGAAATGAACCAAAAGTTCATAGCAATTTCACTCAGTATGCCCAGGGTGTATTTCAGGGAAATAGATTAAAAAAAAAAAGGGATGAGCTAACTAAAACAGTTCAAAATTTGATTTTTTGGGGGGAGTGCTGAGGATCAAACTCAGAGCCTTGTGCTTGCTAGGCAAATGTTTTACCACCTGAGCTAAATCCCCAATCCCAACAGTTCAAAATTTGAATGACAGATTAACAAGGATATGGAATCCTCAAAAAAGGTCAGACTGAAATAAAAAAAATCTACAGAATTCATAAATTGCAGAAATGACAAATATGAAGAGAGAATGCCTGATATTGAGGACAAAATGGTGAATCATAATGAAGAGCTCAAAGAAGCCAAAAAGAGAAAAAGAGAACAGGAGAGAACTATTCAGCAACAAATAGACGACAATCAGACAACCAATTTAAGGCTAATTGGAATTAGAGAAAAACTAGAAGACAGCACAAATGGATTTACTAACATGTTTATAGAAATCATAGAAGAAAGTTTCCCAAATATAAGAAGAGAGGTTAAAATACAAGTGAGTGACACTCATAGGACACCAAACAATTATGATGACAAAAGAAGTTCACCAAGGCATATCCTTATTAAATTACCAAACATCCAGCAAAAAAATCAAAATTTTAAAAGCAGCCAGAGAAAAACAAAAAGTCGTGTATAAAGGTAAACCAATTAGAATCACAGCAGACTTCTCAACACAAACCCTAAAGCCCAGGAGAGCTTGGAGTGAAGTATTGCAAGCCCTAAGAGCAAATAACTTAAAACCCAGATTAACTTATCCAGCAAAACTATCCTTCAAAGTAGATGGAGCCATAAGGTATTTCCATGAAAAAGACCAGCTCAGAAGATATGAGTACTAAACCAGAACTTGAGAAAATACTTAAGAATATTCTTGACAAAAATCATGAAATTGGGGGGATTTAGCTCAGTGGTTAGAGTGCTTGCCTTGCAATAACAAGGCCCTGAGTTCAATCCCCAGCACAAAAAAAAAAAAAAAAAAAATCATGAAATGGACACAGCTTAAAACACAGAGGAAATTAGTGAGGTCAGTGGAGAAACAGCAACAAAAAATCATCAGGGAAAGAAAAACAAAGGATTCACTAACAGATAAAGAAGGCAATAATAGTAAATAACCAACACATCTCAGTAATATTTCTCAATGTTAACAGCCTCAACACTCCAATTAAAAGATACAGAATGCCAGACTGGATTAAAAAAAAAAACCAGAATCCAACAGTCTATTGCATTCAAAAAATTCATCTAATCCAAAAAGATATTCATAAATTAAAAATTAAAAGATGGAAAACATTTCATGCACTAGGAACTGAAAACAAACAGGGGTAGCAATTCTAGTATCAGACATGGTAAATTTCAAGCTACCACTGATTAGAAGAGACAAAGAAGGTCACTACATGCTAGTTAAGGGAACAATCCAACAAGAAGAGATGACATTGATAAACACATAGGCACCAAATACTGGAACACTTATCTTCATAAAACAAAAACTACTGAAATTAAAAGATCAAGTAAACACTAACACAATAAAAGTAGGGGATTTTAACACCCCACTTTTGCAAAGAAATAGATCAACTAAACAAAAAAAAACAAGAAATATCGAGCTGAATCACACTCTTGAACATATGGATTTAATAGATATATACAGAGTATTCCACCCTTCTACAACAGAGTATACATTCTTTTCAACAGTACATGGTACTTTTTCTAAAATAGATCACATACTACTCCATAAAACCAGCTTAAGTAAACATAAAAGGATAGAAATTATCCCATGCATACTATCAGACCACTGTGCAAGGAAAATAGAAATCTATGAGAGAAGAAAATTCAGAAAAAGCAAAAGCTCCTGGAAAATTAACAACATACTCTCAAACAATCAATGGGTCACAGAAGAAATCAAAAAAGAAATTTTAAAATTTCTAGAATGACAGTGACTATACAGCTCAATGAAACCTCTGGGACACTATGAAAGCAGTTTTAAGCGGAAATGAATGCTCACATTAGGAAGACAGAGCAAGCCCAAACAAATAGCCTTATGAGAAATCTTAAGATACTTGAGAAACAACAAAAAACCAGCCCCAAAAGAAAATTAAGGAGGGAAATTATAAAGATGAAAGCAAAAATAAATAAAATTGAGGCTGAAAATACTGTTTAAAAAATCACATTGAAGAACTGGTTCTTTGAAAGAACACATAAAATATAGAAGCTTTTAGCCAGACTCACCGAGAGAGAGAGAGTAAAGACTCACATCAATGCAATTAGAAATGAAAATGATGAAATCACAATAGACACTGTCAAAATCCAAAAGATAATTACCACCTCAAAAAATTATGCTACAAAAAATTTGCAAATTTTGAAGAAATGAACAGATTTCTAGACACACATAACTATCAAAACTAATCCAAGAAGACATAAATAAGCTTAACAACCCAATAACAAGCAATGCAATTGACACAGTAATAACCTGCCAACTAAAGAAAGCTCAAGACCTGATGGATTCACTGATGAATTCTACAAAACCTTTAAGGATGTTATATCACCAATACATCTCAAGTGCTTCAAAGAAATAGAAAAGGATGGAGTGCTCCCAAACTCATGGAAGCCAGTATCACTCTGATCCCAAGACCAGATAAAGACCCAACTAAAAAAAGAGAACTATAGGCCAATCTCCATAATGAACATAGATGCAAAAATCCTCAACAAGATATGAGCAAATAGGATGCAACACATTATCAAAAAGATGATACATCATGGTCAAGTAGGCTTCACCCCAGAGATGGTTCAATATACATTAAATCAATAAATGTAATACATCATATAAACAGGAGCAAGGTCAAAAACCATATGATCATATCAGCAGACTCAGAAAAGGCTTTCAACAAAATCCAACACTGCTTCATGATAATAACACTGAAGAAAACAGGTAGAGAAGAACTATACCTGAATATGATAAAGGCTATCTATGACAAACCAGTAGCCAGCATCATATTAAATGGGGAAAAATTGAAAGCATCCCTTCTAAAATCAGGAACAACACAAGGATGTCTGCTACCACCTCTTCTATTCACCATAGTGCTTGAAACAATTAGCCAGAGCAATTAGGCAAGAGAAAGAAATAAAAGGTATACATATAGGAAAAGAAGAACTCAAATGATCATTATTTGCAGATGACATAGTACTGTACATAGAAGATCTGAAGAACTCCACCAAAAAATTGTTAGAATTAATGACAAACTTTAGTAAATTAGCAGGATACAAGATCAACACACAAAAATAATTAGCATTTGTGTACACCAACAATGAATGGGACGAAAAGGAAATTATGAAAATAATACCATTCACAGTAGCTTCAAGAAAAATAAAATAGCTAGGAATTAACCTAACGAAGTAAGTAAAAGGTCTTTACTAACCAAGGAAGTAAAGACCTCAAAGAAAACTACAGTACTCTGAAAAAGGAGATTGAAAAGGTCATCAGAAAGTGGAAAAATGTCCCTTGCTTCTGAATAGGCAGAACCAATATTGTCAAAATGGCCAGACTTCCAAAATGATTATACAGATTCATGTAGTTCCAATCAAAATACCAGTAGCATACTTTATAGATCTAGAGAAACAATTGTAAAATAAATATGGAGCCAGAAGAGACCCAAAATAGCAAAAGCAATTTGGGGGATTAAGAGCAAAACAGGAGGCCTTATAATACCTGACTTCAAGCTATACTACAAAGCAATAGTGATAAAAATGGGAAGATACTGGAACAAAAACAGATACATGAATCAATGGACTAGAATGGAAGATACAGAAACCTCCCCAGACATATTCAACAATTTGATCTGTGACAAAGGGGCCAAAAACATATGCTGGAGGAAATACAGCCTATTCAACAAGTAGTGTTGGGAAAACTGTTTATCTGTTTGCAGAAGATTGAAACTGGACCCTTAACTCTCACCATATACTAAATTAAAATCAAAATGGATCAAAGATCTAAACATTAAAACAGAAGCATTAAAATTAAAAATTTTAAAAAAAGAAAACCATCAAAACTCAACTCTGGTTCCTTGGAAAGATCAGTAAAATTTAAGAATCTCTGGCCATACTGACAAAGAGCTGGGTGTGATGGCACATGCCTGTAATCCCTGCACTCTGGGGATGAGGCAGGAGAATCACCATAAGTTCAACACCAGCCTGGGCTACATACTCCTACACAAACTCACACCAACAAAACTGCTAGAAAAATAAACAGGCTGTTTAAAACTACCAAGCTTGGGAGTAGTCTCTGATGCAGCAATTTGTAATCAGAGTAAGATTAACTGACACGAGATGCTTTTCTTAAATATAACAGTCTCTTCCCATCGCAGGGCTTTGCACATGGCTTTCCTTGGGATACTCTTCTCTTAGGCATTTACCTGACTAGATTTTTAACCTTCCAGGTTACAGATCAAACCCTCCTTGCTAAGGCCTTCCCTGGCTACCCTATGTAAAGCAGCTCCCAACACAGTCCATTTCCATAAAGTCCCTTTCTTCCCACTGTCCAGTGGAAATTACAGCAGACCCCCGAAATTCACAGTGGTTACATTGTTAGAGCACTCGTGAATTGTGAATAACTGCGAATTTCAGGTATGATCAGAAAAATGCCTATAAATGCCTATTTTTATACTTTAAGCCCTAAATATGCTATGTCTCCCACAGTAATGTAATTTAACTTAATAAAATACTGCAGCAGTAATAAAGTCTTAGAAGGTGCAGGGTGTTTTGGCGGCATCTTAGGAATCTCAGAGCTTTAAGAACAAAACCAGGAATACTCGAGATAGCTACACCCAGTACAGCAACCTGTTATGATGCAGGAGCGCTGGTGCTTCTTTCTGCCTGAGATGCGTTACAGGGCAGCAGCCAGTCAGTAGCAAGCCTGAAGAACGCTTCCAGATTGGCTACTTGCGGAGGGTATTTGCGATTTCTGCGAAATTGCAGGAGTTTCTGAGAACAAGTCTTAGTTAGGTTCTAAAGAAAAATCCGCCAACGACTGAGGCCGCGAACTCTGAACCGCGACTTCGTGGGGATACACTGTACCTCATTTGTTCTTTGTTCTCCTGGTAGATAAAGTGTCTCCCTCCTCCCTTGAGAATAAGCAGCTTTGTCCCTTCTGTTTGTGGCCTTCTCTGTCTGTTCAACCACCCAACATAGTGTGTGGCACAACCAAAAATATTTGTTCACCAAACTTGTAGGTAAATAACATACTTATGAGACACTTCTTTTTTTTTTTTTTTTTTTTTTTGGTGCTGGGGATCAAACTCAGGGCCTTGTGCTTGCAAGGCAAGATGAGACACTTCTTTAACAACAACAAAAGAACTATAAGCATAAGTTGCCAGAATACTTGATTGAGTAAAACTCCAAGAGGAAAAAAATTATAAATTTTGATCAAATTATGTCATCATAAAGCAAATGAAAGGTTTTATCCCTCACCTATTCTCAAAATTCTTGTTTCCAAATAAGAAATCTACAGAGTTGTTTTAAATTTTTCCTTCCCGATTCTCCAGAGAAAGGCCTTGGACGTTAAAATATCATTTACAGAAGACATTACTCCATCATATGACAATGCTCTCCTCTGAAATGTAACCCATTTTTCTCACCTCAAGATTCAAATTTAAAAGGAATAGTACGAGGTTTCTTAAATTAAACCCCTGAAATCACGGTCGCTGCCACAGTGCCACCTTGTGGCTCATGCTGATTCTGCACCTATTTTTCTTTTGACACCAGAAGGAATAAGGAAAGTTTGTCTTGAACCTTGTTTGATGCACATGAACTTATTGGAAAGGCAACGATTCTGAAGTAGGTAATGCTGTGCCCATGTTATGGAGATTCACAGAGGTGAAATGTGACAAATATTTACCAATATCTAATACCTGCTATGAAATCATCCTGGAATTTTGAACTACTCACATGTCTGTGTATAAGCATATTTGGGGACAGCGATGTGAAACATATTGTCGCACATTCAGGAAACAGAGATTTGTTCCAAGAAAAGCTGCCCTGCGGGTTTATGTTCACCCTATTGCACAACACCGCCTCCGCGGCAGGCTCAAACTCCACCGAGTTTGCTGAGACCGCAGAGTTTGGAAACCAGTTCAAACTCCGGTTCCACAGTGGATGTTTGTTGAGCTCCACCCGTATGCAGAAATGGCGCTGGACGCTGAGGATACGTCAGAGAAGCATGTCTGTCACTGTGCTCTGTCTTTACCCTCAGGAAGCCAACGATCTCCCATTTCTTTCAAAATTTGGCCAACGCATCAAAATCCAGCAAGCTCTAGTCAACTCTGGAATGTGCATTCATTCTCTGCACACCTTTATTCATCCAGCGGATGGCCGCTAAACTCCTACTAGAAATGCCACTGAGCCGCAGGTCCCGGCCGCCTGCTCCGGGAGACAGACATCAGTCAAATAACCACACTGATGTGCAAAAGCCCTGAAGTGGTCAGGACTGTACAAGAGAGACGTGGGCTACACGAGCGTGAGACTGGGAAGCTTGACAGTTCCGTGGGTCAGAGAACACCTTCCCGGAAGCCTAACAGGATAAGCAGGCTTCATGGAGGGAAGGGGGAAAGGAGAGAGTCACAGGCCGAGGGAGGTGAGAGGCAAACTTACTGAGGATGCTTGAGGTAGATGCCATATGTACGACCTTAAAACCAAAAATCCATTTTCTTGGCTTCTTCCTTACATTAGAAAACAGAAGTGCAGTTGGTCCTCTGTCCACAGGTTCGCCATCAGCAGATTCAAACAAGCCCAGGCGGGACATATTTGGGGGGAAACTGCATCTGTACCCAGCATGTACAGAGGTTTTTCCTTGTCATTATTCCCTATACAGTATAGTATAATGACTATTTACAGAGCATTTCCATTGTATTGGGTTTGTAAGTAATATAGAGATGGTTTAAAGTATACAGGAGGGTATACACAGATTATATGCAAATCCTGTGTGAGTTATCTGAGGGACCTGAGCACCTTCAGGGGACCCTAGATCAAATCCTGCAGGAATTCTGAGGAGGACTGTAGATTCTTAGTACTTATGCTCCCAGCCCAGCGCACTTTTAATCTAGAAACCTTCTAAACGCCTGGAAACCAAGAAAAGCTTTAAATTTGTGTGCAGTTTTCAAAGCACACTTACATTCAATTTCTGCTATTCTTCCTTAAACCATATGAGCAAAGCATAGTGTATGGTTATTGTTCCACTCCAGGGGGGACAGCAGCAAGCCCCAAGCAAAAATTTTAATCAGTTACAATCCAACAATCTGTCTAACAGTCCTCACAGTGTCACTTAGTCCTCGGCTACTAGTAACTTACTGCACTGCAATTAGCAATTGACACCTAAGTCACAATTAATTCTAAATTTCATGCAATTCATGTTCTTAGCCTTCTATGCAAAAATTCAGCTGTACTGGTTTGCCAACTAGCAGTACTTTGGTTTGTACTTTGGTCTTAAAAAACAAACACCAATCAGACACACGTTTAAATATTGCATTGTTTCTCTGGTGTGAGAAACTGAGAGTGTAAATAAAGACTAAAATGTATTTTGTGTGTGTGTGTGTGGTGCCAGGGATCAAACTCAGGCCCTTGTGCTTGCAAGCCAAGCACTCTAATCACTGAGCTAAATCCCCAGCCCTAAAATGTATTATATTGAGAAAAGGAAGAAAGTGTTCAAATGGGAAAGGGAACAAGGGAGGGGGAGGGGAAAGGAACAGAGGAACAAGAGAAATAAGGAATAGAAGGAAAAAATGGAAAGACAGCTTTTGTAAATAAGAAGGGAGGGGGGTGAAGGGAGGGGAGGTGAATGGGAAAAAAAGAAGCAGCAAGACCTATCATGTACAGGTAAAAATCCCCTATGATGAATGTTATCACTATGTACAT
The DNA here is from genome assembly GCA_004026905.1 of Hystrix cristata. Taxonomy (NCBI): domain Eukaryota; kingdom Metazoa; phylum Chordata; class Mammalia; order Rodentia; family Hystricidae; genus Hystrix; species Hystrix cristata. The sequence goes on from PVJO010001945.1 coordinate 112,816, forward strand.
TTAAAATGTACCATTAAAATAAAATTTAAAAAAATACCAGTCCTGCTTTCTTGGCTATCAGATCAACACTCAACTGGGGAATTTAATCAACAAATGATCAATTCAAACTATTTTAATTAATTTTCCACCAAATTTTCCTACTATTTAGCAGAATTTCATCAAATTGATCAATTATATAACTGGAAAGATATAAGAGGATTGTTCAATTAAGCTCAAATTTAGTGGGAAGATGAGATTGAGGAGGGCAAGTAAAAACTGTCATTTTTTTGTTCCATAGCTAAAATTTGAACCAGGGTAAAATGTATCCTCCAAACAACCCCATGATTCATTCATGTGTACAATGCATTCATGAATTCATTTAGTCATCTCAGTTAAGAGTAATGTTGAATCTACCAAGTCCAGAACTGTGCCAAGGAGAATACTACAGAAATGACACATTACAAGGGTGTGCCAGTTATCAAGGTATTGCCTTCCTGTTGGCTCCAAATGCATCATTCATTGCCCGTCCTGTAAAAACACTTCTCTGAAAATGGCATGATGTGACAATTGTCAGCAGAGGGCAACAGAGAGACACTGCAGGTAGTAGAGACTTTCTCTTCTTGGCTTCTGGCTCTTACTGAGTGCTGCACGCAGAAGCACATGGGGGAAGTCATGGGCACTCATTCCCATGGAGTATCAGTGACACCCTAAGATGCGTTTCCTGTGGTTTTCACAGGCCCCCAGCCTCGCTTGCCTGCGTGTGAAGGGTATCTCGGGCTTGCTGGTTTCTGCCTCCGTTTTCTGCTCATCCGCCCTCAGAGGGTGTCTCCTCCTTGTAACTGCAGCCCCGCCCAGTCTGGGGAACCCAGAGAACTTCAGAACTTCCCTGTACGGTGAGCCTCAGCCACAGCTTCTCCAACAAGGTCTGAATCCGGGTTTGGTTAGGGAGGCACATTTTAGTACTCTCCTTCAGCCCTGAGAAATTCTTCAGCATTAACGTTACTCCTTTACACATAGTCCCTAGAGAATTACAGATAATGCTTTTAGTGGTATTTCTCTCCTAGGGGTCATTTTGCAGACCAGGGACACTGAAAATGTCTGGAAACATTTGTGGTTGGCACACGTAGGGCAGGGGTTGGGGTGCTACAGGGATCTATTGGGCAGAGGCCAGGGGTGCTGCTAAACATCTTGAAATGCAAAGGACATCACAGCACATTACACAGTTCTCGAGCCCAAAATGCTGTTAGCACTGGGGCTGAGAAACCCCACTTCTTGGCAAATTTAACCATCCAAGTGACCAAAGTTTCTTCCTCCTGCTCTGCCCCTGACTGCTGCAGACAGGAGAGAAAGCAAGCAGGGCAAACACGCTAAATGGCACCCTGCTGCGCTGCATCTGAGGCTCTTGTCTCCCCAGTTCTGTTGGGTCTGAAGAACCCTGCTGTCATTGATTTGACCTGATGTTGCTGTTCACAAAACCCCAGTGCTGGAGGTTGAGAGGAGACATCCAGATAGCTTTCGCGGAGGAATTTTGAGAGGTTTTGTTTGTTTGTTTGTTTAGCTTGACATAGATTTTCTTTTCTTTTTTTTTGACATGGATTTTCTTTTTTTTTTTTTTTTAAGGCGCTGGGGATCGAACTCAGGGCCTTGTGCTTGCAAAGCAAGCACTCTAACCACTGAGCTGAATCCCCAGCCCCAACATGGATTTTCCTGACTGATGAACTGAAACATTTTCCACATTCTCCCACTGCTGTTGTCTGCCAGAAGGAAATGGAAGGAAGGGTGGGGAGAAATCCTGAGAGATGGCAGCACATGTGTTCGTTAGCAAAGAGCGTGTACACGTGAAATAAATGCAAGAAATATAAAAGTAAATAAAATCACCTTTTATTAGAGTGGGATGGGTAGAGAAACCATCAAAGGGTGGAAACAAGGAGGATCCAAACAATGAGGAAAGTCTGAGTCATCTGGAGATTTTTTAGAAATATACAGCTTCTGTGACCTGAACACATAGCAGATAAATCGAAGTTTCTGGGGAGCAATAGAGTCCAACTCCTTTGTTTTCATAGAAGGCCACTGCTAGACCATAAATTACTCATGAAAATTAGGAAAGTCACCCCTCCTTCAGCATCAGGTATTATGATTTGGCAGGTGGACACCTGAGTTTTATGGTCCTTTCTCCCTTTCAGCCAAGTTCATTTGTACAGTGCACTTGGTTGGTATAACTATGCATGAGAGTCCTATTAGCAAAATGTAAAAATGGAAGCCTACACAGCTCTATTTTATTTTATTTATTTATTTGCTAAACTATTCTTTGGCCTATTCATTCATGAATTCATTCATTGAGCCATCATTTATTGAGCAGTTAGATATGCCAAACTCTGGAAAAATAAATAAGACATGGTCACCTTGCCCTCAAGGAATATACAGTCCAGTTGCAAAATAACTTTAGCAAAATGTTTTCGTTTATATAATTTATTCTGATCTTCCAAGAACATAGAAAAGTAGAAAGTCTAATTATAATTCTTATTATATTAATGGAGAAACAAGGTCTGAGATATCTTGGTCCGACAACATACATACAGTCCAGACACCCAAGAGGGAATCAGAGCTTCTGGGAAGATGGCAGAGCAGTAAGCAGCAACAAACCAGCCTCTCCTAGATTTGGAATCCAGACACTGGAAAACAACAACTTGGGGAAGAAAGAAGAGAGGTGGACCCCTGGGACCCAAGGAGGACCTAAAGGAAAAATTGGAGTCTACAGAGAAATCGAAGAGACAGACCACAATGCAGAAAAAGGACAGGGCAACCTGCACTTTCTCCCCAGCTCCAGGGTTGTGGCGTAAGAAAGGAAGATCAAATCTACGAAGACACAATGAAACTGGACAACTTTAAAGGCCTCCAGGGAGAAACGCCCCAGTGGGATGGAGCAGTGGATGCCGTATGCTACAACAGCTGGTGAGTGACTCCAGTCCAAGTGACTGCTGTGTCTCCTGGAGCACGTGCTTGGTCAGACACCATTTTAGGGAGGGGCCAGTCGAGCCAGGACTTCTTCTCAGGGCTCTCACTGTTAAACTCCCACAGTGACTGGGTGAGGGACAATCACAGGATACGTCTTTGGTCAGGGAGCCATGGTCAGGCCAGCAAGGAACACCCGGAGTATTATAAGCTAAATGACTCGGGCTCCAACCCCACAACCAGATGTCAGGTTCAGCCTGAACTTCCATGGAGTCAAAAGTCCCAGAACCAACACCAGCTCTAATGCTACTGTGGGCTTGCTGGGATTAACCAGCAGGAATCTGGGTTCTGACTACCTCTTTTGTCTACTAGTGAGAGCAGAGTCATGCCTTGAATTGGACACTGCCACAAAAGTATTGACCCCAGAAGATGACTAGAGGCTTGAAATCACAGAAAACCTGCTGCTTTGTTGTTGTTGTTGTTGTTCATTTGGGGTGTTTTTCTTTTTTCTTTCTTTCTTTCTTTCTTTCTGGTTGTTTTTGTTTCTTTGTGAGGGTGAGCATTGTTCCTAGTTTTTTTGTTTTGTTTTGTCCCTGTTTTGGTTTTTTCACTCTTTCTTTCCCTCCTGTCTTCTTCACCAGTTTCCTGGAGCTTGGGTAATCTTCCTCTGTCTTTCAGCCTTGCTTCTAATCTCTCTTTCTTCCTTTATTTCTCTATTTTTTCCTCTTCTCCCTTTTATATTTTCTTTCCTTAGGATAAAATTGCTCTATTGAGTGGCTATTTATGTACATACTTTTCTGATTTGTCTTAGATTTTGTTGTGTAACTATAAATCTTGTACCTATGGTTAAAGGTGGCAAATTATTAGTTATCACAGTATGTCATTTTCCAGCATGTTTGATGCTATTGTTATTGCTGATTGTACTACATTAGCCGAGGTGACATAGTTGCTGTGATCAATTGCTCTTCCTTGTAAGCCAATACCTAGATTGTCTGGGGGACATAAACAATAGCACAGTCCAGTACCAAAGAACTGGGTGCTAGGCCAAACAGTCTGTAACCCCTCATCCCTAATAAATAGAAGAGGCAGGATCCTAGGACAGATTCAAAGGCCAAGAGCCAGTTATACCTAGAAGACATCTCTGAAAAGTGTCATTTCTGGAGAGGTCTCAATACTAGCAAAAAGTTACCTACCATAAGCAATTTACAAGCCTCAATGAAGGAAAAAAATAGAAAATGAGAAAACATGGAAGCAAGACACACCCCAGACCTACAGCTTGTCCATGGCAAATCCAGGGGGCATTGAGGTGGAAGAAATTGGAAATCAATAGCAAAAGAAACCATGAAACCCACATAAACACATGGAAATTAAATAATACCCTCCTGAAGAACTAATGGGTCACAGATGAAATTAAAGAAGAAATTAGACAGTTTCTACAATTAAACAATAATGATAATATGACATACCAGAATTTATGGGACACAATGAAAGCAGTCATAAGAGGGAAATTTATAGCAGTGAATTCTCACATCAGAAAAACAGAGCAAGCTCAAATAAATAACCTAATGTTGAACCTCAGGCTTCTAGACAAAGAAGAGCAAGTTAAACACAGAGCTAGTATGAGGCAGGAAATTACAAGATCAGAGCAAAAATTAATGCAATTAAGACTAAGAAAACAATACAAAGAACCAATGAATCGAAGAATTGGTTCTTTGAAAGATTAAATAAAATAGGCAAACCCTTAGCCAACCTTATCAAAAAAAGGAAAGAAAAGACCCAAAAACATGCAATTAGGAATATATGCAATTAATCACAATGGATCCTGCAGAAATCTAAAAGATCACCTGTACCTACTTTGAGAACCTGTACTTTAATAAAATAGAAAATTCAGAAAAAATGGACAGATTCCAAATACATGTGAATTAAAAGCTTAATCAAGAAGATACTAAAATTCTAAATAACCTACTATCAGTCATTGAAATTGAAGAGGTAATAAAAAAAAATTACTAAAGCTCAGGTCCTGACAGATTCACTGCTAAATTCTACAAGAACTTCAGAGAAGAGCTAGTGCTGCTACTTCCCCAAACTCTTCATTGAAAGGGAAGCAATACTCCCAAACTCATTTCTGGAAGCAAGCATCACCTTGATACCAAAACCAGAGAAGGAGTCAACCAAAAAAGAGAACTACAGGCCAGTCTCCTTAATGAACAAAACAAAAGTCCCATGATCACTTCAACAGATGCATAAAAAGCATTTGACAAAATTCAACACTCATTCATGATTAAAAAAAAACTAAAGAAAATTGGAATAGAAAGTCTTTGTCTCAATCCAATAAAAGCCATCTATGGGAAGACAACAGTTAGCATCATACTAAATGGCCAAAAACTGAAAGCTTTCACTTTAAAATAAGGAACAAGACAAGAATGCTCACTATCACCACTCTTATTCAATATAATTCCTTAAACATTAGCCAGAACATTTAGACAAGGGAAAGAAATAAAAGGAACATGGACAGGAAAGGAAGAATTTAAATTATCATTATGTGCTGCTGACATGATATTCTACATAGAAGACCTCAAAGATGCCACCAAAAAACTCCTAGAATTAATAACCAAATTTGGCAGCATAATAAAGTACAAAGTCAGCACTCAAAAATTAATAGCATTCCTGTACATGAATAACAAACTCACTGAGAGAGAAGTTAAGGAAACAACATGTTTTGCAATAGCATCAAGAAACATTAAATACTGAGGAATCAATCTAACAAAGGAATTGAAATACCTATACGTTGAAAATTACAGTACTCTGAAAAAGGAGATCAAAGAGGATATCAGAAAATGGAAAGATATCCCTTATTTTTAGATAGGCAGAACCAATATAATGGAATGGTCATACTTCCAAAACTGTTATACAGATTTAACACAATCTCAATCAAAATACCAATAGCATACCTCACAGAACTAGAGAAAATAATCTTAAAATTCTTTTGAAACCAAAAGAGACCTACCACAGAAAAAGCAATTCTGGGCAACAAAAGTGAGAAGGGGGCATTACAATCCCTAATTTGAAGTTATACTACAAAGCTACAGTGATAAAAAAAAAAACCAAAAAAAACCCAGCATGGTACTGGCAAAAAAAAAAAAAAAAACAACAAGGATCAAGATGCGGAAACAACTGTCAGGACACACAGCTACGTTATCTTTGACAAAGAGATCAAACACCTTCACTGGAAGGAAGATAAGCTCTTTAATAATGGTGCTGGGAAAACTGGCTTTCCATGTGCTGAAAATTGAACCTAAACCCATTGTTAGGATGACTCCCCCCCCAGATGACAAAATGGCCGTCGC
>PVJO010001945.1:119193-156587 GCA_004026905.1 Hystrix cristata
GCGGCTAAGAGATAAAAGACCACTCTCACTTGAGTGAGGCGGGGGGGTGGGGGGGGGGGTGGGTGGCTGTAACACCTTAATAAAGCTTTCTCCCAGGGCGAGCGTCCTCAGCCTTTTCCCTTCCCCCTCCCGCCGGGTAAACCTAACACCCATACCTCTCATCATGTATTAAACTAACATTGAAATGGATCAAAAGTCTAAATATTAAAATAGAAATAGTAAATCTGCTGGAAGATAGAGTAGGTAAAACTCCAGAAGACGTAGGTGTAGGCAAAGGCTTTATGAACAAAACTCTGATTGCACAGAAAATATTACAAAAAATCAACAACTAGGATCACATCAAATTAAAAGGCTTTTGCACAGCAAAGGAAATCACTAAAAGAGTGAAGAGACAACCCACAGAATGGGGAAAAAATGTTTTCCAATTACTCCTCAAAGGGCTAACATCTAGAATATATGAAGAACTCAAAAAAAAAAAATCAAACCCCCAGATTTAAAGACAGAATCCAAAAATGGCCATCTGAAATGAATAGGTATTTCTCAGATGAAGTACAAACAGTAAATAAATATATGAAAATAAGCTCAACATCACTGGTCATTCAAGAAATATAAATGAAAACAACATTGAGATCCCATCTCACTCCAGAAAGAATGGCTATCATCAAGAAATCAGAAAATCATGAATGCTAGCAAGGCTGTGGTGGAAAAGGAACTCTTCTCCATTGCTGATGGGAGTGTAAAGTGGCACAACGATTATGGAAATCGGTATAGAGATTCCTCAAAAGACTGACATTATCCCAGGTGTTCCCCTTCTAGTTATCTTCCCAAAAGAGTTAAAAGCATCATACTGCAGCAATACAGGCATACCCATGTTTATAGGAACACATAAAGGCCTCCAGCCTCTTACAGGTAAGTTTCTCAAATACAGCCTTCTGAAAGCTTGTCCGTCCCCTTGCAATACTCCCATCCTCCCTGAGGTAAAGCCCTCGGGAGAATATAGGATGATACAAGACCTCTTTCTTATTAATGAGGCTGTTAGTCCCATCTATCCTCTAGTGGAAAATCTGTGTACAATTCTCTCCCAAATTCCATGGCAACACTAATGGTTCTCAGTCTTAGATTTAAAAGATGCATTTTTCTCCATCCTGCTACATCCAGACTCCCAATTTCTGTTTGCCTTTTAGTGGGATAATCCCATTTCCATAGAAAAGCAGCAACATACTTGGACAGTTCTCCCACGGGGGTTTAGAGACAGTCCTCACCTTTTTGCTTGGGCACTAGAAAAAAGATTTGAGGAATCTGAAGCTAGAACAAGGGACCATCCCACAGTATGTAGATGATATTACAGACTCTCAACTTTCTGTCTAAGAAAAGATATAAAGTCCCCAAAGAAAAGGCTCAAATATCCCTGTCACCCAAAAGAAGAGAACTACTCCTGTGAGCCTCTGGAAGACTTGAGATTTCTCTTCAAAAAGCAAGATTCCAGTGCCGCTACAGGAAGCATGGAAATCTGACCCGCTCTGCATATTTGGGCAAGTAGTGAAGCTCAATCATTATTAGCTCTTTTCTCATTGTTCCCTGACAGGTTTTCCTTTCTTCAGCCCAGCCAGTGAGCCACACACCCCGAGGCAGTTGGAGAGCACACTGTCCCCAGCAGGAGGGTCACAGCCCCTTCCAACTGGAAGAGGCTGTAGAAGACAGAGACCTCCACTCCCTCAGGACTCCATAAAGAATTAGGGGGGTTTATGTCTCTGGGGAGAAGTAAGATACGAGAGTAGGGCATGGCGAAGCAGACGGAGAAGTAGATGTGACCTGTTAATTACAAGATCCCGGACACAAGTGCTGGACAGTTCCCAAAGTCCTGACCCTGGACTTCTCGCAAGAACTCAGGCAGGTTTCCAACAGGATGACCTAGGCCTAACGTCATCCTGAGGCATGGGGTCCCAGCACCACCCTTCAGGACCTGTGTACAGAGGTTTCTCAAGGGTTTCCTCAAGACTTGGACTATGTAAAAGAACTTGCTATCGTGACTTTCTTCATGGTAGTCCACTCTGCTTTCTCCAGGGTGTCCTTTTATTGCTTTTTCTCCTCTACTTGGCCCAACCTTGCTCTGCAGAGCCAGTTTCTCACTCACTCTTCACTTTCACTTCCTTGAATACAGTCAGCCACTGCTTTTTACTCGTTTTGTTCAATTCTTTGTTTGAGATGAAAAGAACCTAGAATCTAACTCCAGAGGCAGAGGCAAGCAACCCAGAACCCGATAACATTTGGTTGGCTAGCCATTTTAGAAGGAGCTACCCAATACCACTATTTCAATAGAAATTAATTAAGTTTCAGAAAAAGAACTCTCAGGATGTGTCAGTAAGAGCCATGGGAAGGATTTTATAAGGCAGAAATTTAGATTTAAAAGTACACACTCGAAGAAATAAGATGCATTAGTGAGAGATACAAAGGGCTTTATTAGGCAGAAACTTAAAGTATGCACTGAAAGAAATAGAGTGCAGGCCCTTGAAAGCGCAGTACCTCATGATCTAGAGTGGGGTATATTTAAGAGGTCCTGAGGGTATCTTCAAAACTAGGTGCTCTACAATGTGCATTTCTAATTGTCAGTTCACTCATCTGGCAGGCTGTGTCAGAAAGCAAACCATTTATGTGTTTAAAGTTGAGATGTGATGTCCTACCTATGAATATTGCTACTTCTTTGAGGCTGGGGGTCTGTGGGATATAGAGCAATATGTAGGTGAAAAGAGGTCATCTATTCACAGGGGAAAAGACCAATTTGAGGTAAAAGACACTTTCCCAGGCTTATTACGTCACGGGAGAAGAGAGAGAAAAAAATTTAACTGGCCTTCAGTAAACTTTGCATACTGAAGCTGCAGGTTTTTTACAAGTACAATTTTTAATTCCTAATTTTCCTTGTCTCCTTTCTACCTATTTTTATTTCTTCTATGTCATTTTCACTGTTTATAATGCCCTTTGCTCCATGAACATCTGTTTGTTTCTTTACTGTGATACTGGGGACTGAACCCAGGGCCTGGCGCATGCTAAGCAAGTGCTGTACCACAGGTCCAGAAATTGGCTTAATTGAGAAAATAAAGACCAGGAATCTGATCCTAAGAAGCAAGTTGAGAGAATTCAAAAAATGCTTAAATTGAGGTAGGATAGAAGAAATAGAAACTAATAGGTTAAAAGGAGACAAGGAAATCAAAATTTTAAAACTGGACTTAACTGTAGCTTCAAGACACAAAAGTTATTCAAGCCTTTTTCCCTTCCAGAAAACTCATTATTAAAAAGTTCTAAAGTCTTAAAGACACAAAGCCTGTAAAGTAGGACTCTGGACCTGTAAATTGCACTTCCTCTGCCTCCACGGAAGCAGCAATATTGGTGGGCAGCATATCTCCACTTCGAGCATATGTAGATGGCTTGCATTCTGATGTACCCTGACAGACAGTAGTGTTCACATCCTAAGTCACCCATCTTGAAGACACCTGCTTAAATATACCCAGCCCCAGCCCTTAATGTGTCTCATTTCTCTGAGCACCCATACTCCATTCTTGAGTGCATCCTAAAATCTGTTTAATAAACCCTTCTCGTGTCTCTTACTGACATATCCAGAAAATTCTTTTTCTATGGTGCAAGTCAGTGAACCTGAAAACTTTTCTACAAGGGTAGGAGAGGTTTCTTATTTCAGCCTCGGAGACTCTCAGACCCAGCCCAGTGATGACATACAGGGGTACTACATTTCTGAGAGTGGGCTGCCTTTTAGTAGCGTTTCTACCACCTCAGGAAAGCATAGGAGTTCCCTGTTCCAAAATATAAGCCTCTCTCTCTCGCTCACGCTCTCTCTCTCTCCCCCCTCCCTCGGCTTGCACTCTATTTCTTTGAGTGGTTACCTTTTAATTTCTCCCTGATAAAACCATTCTTGTGCCTTTTACTGACTAGTCCTGAAAATTCTTTTTCTGTTATTATGGATCATGAGGGTAGATTTTTATCTAGGGTCTGTAAAAAAAAAAAAAACCTTGCTGGAGTAAGGTAGGGAGCCCAGAGCTGGTACTTGGAGGCCTTTGTTCTAAGCCTCCTTTATTACCCAGCAAGAAAGAGACTCTCCCCCTTGAGAGTTGTTATAACTTGATTGGCTATTTTGGGCTCTCAGGCCAGATTTGACCATTGCCCCTTCTATGGCCTACATATACATCTTAGATAAACGTTTCTGTGGTCTCTTTATGCTGTCCAGGTGCTTATTTTATGAGATTTACAGCAGAGTTACATTCAAGGCCAAGTTAGTAAAAAGGATACATGCGCATTTTAGTGTATTAATATGGTGAAAATAATAAAATATATATGTACTTATATATATGGGTGTGTGAGTGTTTAGGTTTAGTGTATATTTTATATACTGAGTTTTTTATGATATAGTCCTCCTCTATGCCCATTCTGCCTCTCTCGTACTTAATTCAAGGTGGAGGAGTTGTGTCTTGGCTTTAAGTAAGCCAGGCCAGCCTTATGACCTCTCTGTTTTTCTTAGCTACTCTTTCTCTTTAGCAGGGATTTGACTCTTTATTTTGTCAGAAACTTCACTGAGGCCCTTTAATTTTCCTTGCCTGTCCCCTAGCTTTCCCTACACTGTGGTGATGCTATAGGAGAAATATAACTCCCAACCTACTAGATGTCAGATGTGCTGAGTTCGTGACCCCTGAAATCAAAGAATGAGTTCCAAAGACAACAGAGGTTAAGAGTCCAAAAGATTTTTTTGAGACATAGCCCCTGAAAGTCATAAGGGGTCCCGAAAGTGGGTTGCCACTGAGGCCCTTTGTCAGGGGTAATTTATACAGCAAAGTTACAATATGGGTACAACATGGGTCAAACTATAATCAACCTCTAGGATTATAAGTATAGCTACTTAGCTACTATTGATCCAATAGGGAAGCATGTCGTGTAGCAAGAGTACATGGACTGAACAAAGGCATTTTGGGGGCGGGCTGGGTCGAGATGCTCAGTCACCCACCTGGGAGACTGATGCGTATCTGGACTTCTGGGACCAGGCAGTGCTAATTACAGTATAACTGCAAGTTACTGCTTATCCCTTAGGGAGGCAGGTAGGCTGGGCCATTGCATCTTTATCTTGAGGCCTGGTCTGCTTCAGATGTGCCTCCAGCCCCAATTCTGATGTCTTTATTTTTCCACTGACTTCCTAGAAAGCCCAGCACCTCTCTGTATCTTAGTTTCTAGCTAATTTAGCTGTCTATGATAATGGGAATCAGTGAACCTGCAAATTTAAAAAGGCTGGGTCAGGTTCCTTACTTCCGCTTCAGGAGCCTCCTCAGACCCTAATTAGTGACAATCTCTTTTATTTTCTTGTTTTAATTTTTGTATTTAACACACAGTCATTTGGAGATGGTTTTGCAGTTTACTATTGATTAAAGGTCTAGTTTCTTTTAATAAACCATTACATTTATTATATAGTAGGAAGTGTTGCCAGGACACCAGTTGTCAAGCAAAGCTATATTTTGAAGAGTAGGAGGTATATAATTATGTTCTTTTTAAATTTTATTTTAATGGTACATTTTAGATGTACATAGTGATAACATTCATCATAGGGGATTTGTACCTGTACATCATATATCTTGTTGGTTCTTTTTTCCCCATTCCCCTCCCCTCCCTTCACCCTCTCCTCCCTCCTTATTTACAAAAGCTTTGTTTCCACTTTTTCCTTCTGTTCCTTATTTCTCTTGTCCCTCTGTTCCTTTCTCCCTCCCCCTCCCTTGTTCCCTTTCCCATTTGAACATTTTCTTCCCTTTCCCAATATAATACAATTTACTCTTTATTTACACTTTCAGTTTCTCACACCAGAGAAACAATGTGGTATTTAAACATCTGTCTGATTTACTTTACTTAAGAGTATGATCTCAAGATGCATCCATTTACCTAGAAATGTCTCAAGCTTATCATTCTTTATGACGAAGTAGTACTCCATTGTATAAAAAAAAACACATTTTCTTTATCCATTCCTCCGTTGATGGGCATTTGGACTGTTTCCAAGATTTAGCTATTACAAACTGTGCCACTATAAACATGGGTGTGCCTGTATCTCTGTGGTTTGATTTTTAATTCTTTGGGAAGATACCAAGAAGGAGAATAGTTGGGTCAAATGGAACCTGTAGTCCTAGTTCTCTGAGGAATCTCCACACTTTATTTCCATAGCGGCTGTACCAGTCTACACTCCCACCAACAGTGGAGAAGAGTTCTTTTTTCTCCCCAGTCCCTCCTTCATTTGTTATTGGCTGATTTGTTGATAATAGCCATTCTTTCTGGAGTGAGATGGAATCTCAGGGTTGTTTTAATTTGCATCTCTCAAATGACCAGTGATGTTGAATATTTTTTCATATGTTTATTTGCTGTTTCTACTTCTTCATCTGAGAAGTCTCTATTCTTAGATGAAGTGTCAAAGTGGATCAAAGATCTAAATATTAAAACAGAAACACTAAATCTGTTGGAAGATAAAATAGGTAGAACACTTGAAGAAATAGGTGAGGCCAAGACTTTATGAACAAATCCCCAATTGCCCAGGAAATATCACAAAGAATCAACAACTGGGATCTAATCTTATCAAAAAACTTTTGCACAGCAAAAGAAACCACCAACAGGCTGGGGATTTAGCTCAGTGGTTAGAGTGCTTGCCTAGTAAGCACAAGGTCCTGAGTTCAATCCCCAGCACCAAAAAAAAACAAAAAACAAACAAAAAAAAAAAAACTACCAACAGAGCAAAGAAACAACCCACAGAGTAGAAAAAAATTTTTGCCAGCTATTCCTCCAACAAAGGACTAACATCTCAAATAAATAAAGAACTCAAAAAAATCAGACCCCCCCCAAATTTAAAGACCCAATCCAAAAGTGGGCATCTGAAATGAATAGACACTTTTCAGATGAACAATGCAATATTTAAACATGTGTGTCCGATTTATTTCACTTAAGAGAACCATCCCAAGGTGCATCCATTTACAAAAAACCAACAACAAAAAAAACTTGTACACAAATATTTATAGAAACATTATTTGTAATAGTCAAAAGGTAGAAAAAGCCAGCTGTGGGTGGCACATACTTTTAATCTTGAGTTCAAAGCCAGCCTGCATCTGTAACAAGACCATGTATCAAACAAACAAAAGGAGGTAGAAACAGCCTAAATGTTCACAGACTGATGAATCGATATACTAAATGTGGCACATCATACAATGAAATATAATTCAGCCATAAAAGAAATGAAGTCCTTATACACACTACAACATGGACAAACCTGGAAGCATTGTGCTAAGAGAAGAGCAGTCACAAAAGGCTACACGGATTCTATTTTATATGAAATGTTCCAAATACACAAATCCACAGAGACAGAAAGTAGATGGTGGTTGTCAGGGCCTGAGGGAGAGGGACTAGGAAATGACTGCTAATAGGTAACAGGGTTCCTTCTACACTGAAGTAAATGTTCTGGAATTAGACAGTGGAGATGAGGCACAAAAGTGGATACACTAAACCCCACTGAGGGCTGAGGGCTGAGCGTGCAGCTAGGTGTAGGATCCTTGCCCAGCACATGTGAGGTCCTGAGTTAGATCCCCAGTGCCCCCCCACACACAAACACACACACACGTGCATGCTCAATTATATGCTTTAAAATAAGAGTGACTTATATAGTATGTGCATTATGTTCCTATTAACACGGCTTAAGCACATTACAAGAAGAATGTGTCCTCTGCGAGTTTTTCTAAGGCCCACGTGCAGCCATGAGGACTGTAAGCTTCTCTAAATCTCACCTTCTTTGTAACAAGCAACAACTCATCACCCCCAACAGCTCTCCATAGCGATTTCATGTTTACACAAAACCAAGGAAAGCAAAAAAATGGAGGGGGAAAGTGCAAATTGCTTATCTGTAACTGTGAAAGAGATCCCTTTCCCAGTGTGTAACTAACATTTTGTTAGCACAGCCTAGCATGAATGTTACATCTTAGCCACACCTAAAGGTACGTAAAGTTCTTCAGCTGATAAAAGATAAAGTCTATCATTTTTCAAGTTACTGTACCAATTTTCTAGCCCACAGACAGTCACTGAAGAAAGAACTGACACTTTGAAACTCAGGTTTCTAAGCTACAGATTTTATTTTTGCTTTTTTAAAAGACTGGAAAAAGTCCCCAGGTGTTTAACATCACACAGCTTCAGTTGCATCCTGCTGTACTGAAGTGAAATGCTTTTTCAAAGCACAAGCCACTAAAAGCAGACTAAAGGAAGAGAGATGCAGACAAACAAGAACAGAATAGTACAGCAATTAGCAAAATGGGTTCTAAGGAGGAAAAATACTACCTCCAAATCTACATTTCTCTCTCATGGTACTCAAGACCAGGGTCTTGGCACAAAGCTACGTCCAGCCCTTTCTAAAATGTTTTATTTTGAGACAAGGTCTGACTAAATCAAATTGCCCAGGATGGGCTTGAACTAGTGACACCCTTTCCTCAGCCTCCTGGAGTGCTGGGATTACAGGTGTGCAGCACCATACCCAGCTTCCAAATCTACTTTTGCAAAATGCCTTCATGTCTCCGGAGTTCTGCACAAATAGCCACAGGGCCATATTTTCTACTGGAAACACAGTAAGATGCCGACACAAACAATAAAGTGTATCAAGATGAATTTAAGCTATGAGGCCAAGAAAATCTCTGGTTTACAGTTACAGAGCTTATTATCAGAAAGAAAATAGAAAAAAATTCACATTCCATACAATTTGCACATTTAAATCATACAACTCAGTAGATTTTTTGGTTTGTTTTGTTTTTATTTTGCAGGACTAGAGATCAAACTCAGGACTTTGTGCGTGATAGACAAGTGCTCTACTACTGAGCTCTGGGCCCAGTGATTTTTAATATTTTCCAAAACTGTACCACCATCCCCATAATAATTTTATTTATTTAATTTTTATTTAGAGGACAATTTATTTAAAAGTGGTGAAAAAGGGGGGAAAGGAGATGATAGATAGCTACTCTACCAGTAGGGAGCATTCGAAAGCGAAATACTACCCCATAATAATTTTAGAACATTTTTATTACCTGAAAAAGAAATCCTATATCCTTGGTAACAAAGACCCCTGCATCCCCAAACCAACCCAATTTTAGGCAACTACTCATCTGCTCTCTGATTCTATAGATTTTCCTGTTGTGGCTGTTTCATACAAGAATTATATAACGTATGGAAAGCTATTTTTATTCACAGTACTTCTCACACCAGGTTGAGTGTTATTTCCTAGTATTAAGTCATTTCCAACTCTCCAAACATCAACCTTTGTCCAATAATTCAATCAATTCTAACACTAACTACCCCAGAATTAACATCAGATCAAGTTAAGAGCTTGGTCCCAAAAGATTACACCACTTCAGACTCCAGTTACAAGCCCAAGTTGCTACTTTCAATTCTGCCAACCAGCTATAAATCAGAGGTTCCTAAGACTCCCTATCAGGTTTGGAAATTTGCTGGAATGGCTTACAGATCTCAGGGAAATGTTTTACTTGCATTTGAATACAGCTCAGGAACAGCCAATTGGAAGAGACGCGTAGGCCAAGGTATGGGGGCAAGGAAACGAAACTTCTATGTCCTCTCTAGACAATCTCTCCCAACACTTCATCATGTTTACCTAGTTGGAAGCTCTCAGAAAATCATAATTTAGAGGTTTTGTTTTAGTTTTTGTTTTTGAGATTTCAGTATATAGAAATGACTATTAGATCACTGGCCATGTGATTAACTCAATCTCCTATCCTTCTTACTTTTAAAAGGTGAGGGAGTGGGGCTGAAACTTCCAGTCCTCCGATCGCGCCTTGGTCTTTCTCCTTACCAGCTCCCATCTTGAAGCTATGGGGCTCCCAGCCACAAGTCATTTCATTGGCATACTAAAAGACTTTTTGGACTGGGGATGTCACACATTTGCAGGAGTACTTGCCTACTGTGTGTGAGGCCCTGAGTTTGATCACCAGCACAGGAAAAAGAAAAAGAAAAAGAAAAAAAGCAATTCTTTTCACTCCAGCAATTGCGTGAGTTTTAAGAGCTCTGTATCGGTAACTGGACACAAAGGCAAAATATTGATCTTGTATTATATCACATGTGAGTTTTTATAACTGGGCTCTTTCACTTAGCATAATGCTTTCATGGTTTATCAGTGTTGTACATTGTAACACTACTTCATTCCTTTTGATAGCCAAATAGCATTCCATTATATAGATCTATCACATTTCATTTTTCTGTTTATCAGTGGAATATTTAGGTTGTTTCTACTTTTTGATTATTATGAATAATGTTGCTCTGAAGACTTTTGTATATGTGTGGACATGTGTTTTCAATTCTTTTGCATATATGTACCCAAGAGTAGAATTACGGATCAAATGATAACCCAATGTTAACCTTTTGAAGAACTGCCACATTGTTTCCCAAAATGGGTCTACCATTTTACATTTCCACTAACAGTTTCTGATTGCTCCACATTCTCACTAAATCTTATCATTATTCGTCTTATTAGTATTATTTTTATTACAGCCATCCTCGTGAGCGTAATGTGGTATATCACTGTGGTTTTGATGTTTCCCTTGTGGCAAATGATATTGAGTATCTTTTCCTATGCTTAGCTGTCATTTGTGTCTCCCTTTGTTACCAGAGAGAGGATCCTGTGGGGCTTCTTTCCAGGTTCTTGGCATCTCAAAGAATTGGACAAGACACACTGTGCATGACCTTTCCCATAATTCCCTCTGTTATAATTGTGTCCATGAGATGCAACCCATATGGATGAGTAGATAGTGAGTTTGTCCGCACCGAAGATTACTTTCAGACACTTGGCGGTATTTCTGCAACTGCACCTGAGTTGATTTCCCCAGTAACTGATTTATGAGCTACTGCTTCCACTTTGGCTACTGTTTGGGAGTTAGAGAGGAGGTACCTGGGCAGAACCAGAACCTTAAAGATTGATGGGGAGTTTTTCCTTAGCCCGTGATTGATAGGAAGCCGTGTCCTGCGCTGTGCTTCTATTCTACCTTTCCCCACTTCTTTTTATGTGTTCACTAGCAAACCTATCTATTCTACGCCATTTGATTATCTATTCTTTTGTCAGAGTCACTAGTTTTCTTTACCATTCATATTTGTTTTAATATTTGGTAGTAATAGTCCCTGAACACCAAACTCCTCACATTTCTTTTTTTTTTTCTGAAATGTCCTAGATACACTCCCTTGTTCATTCCTTGTGAAGGATTTTAGAAATTAACATATTGCCTTTTAATGAAAAAGGCACCTCTGTTTATGGTCATTTTTTATATACCCCTTATAGTATTCTAATGTGGTCCTTACTGATGGGATACAGAAGACACTACCCCAAAATATGCCCACTTTTCATACTAAGTATTTTAAGCTGAAAAAAATTTTGAAAACTGCAAAATCAAGATATCTCTGACCTCCTGCCCAAACACCAGACCATAGGAATTAGAATTTCCTAGTCCCTCTTTTTTCCGGAACAGACTATAAAGCTTATAAATGACACAATCTGCCTTTCTCCCTCCCTTCTTCTTTGAAAAACTTCATGTGACAAGTTAGCTTCTCTGTCCCAGTGACGCAACCCCCGGAGGTGGTCTCTAATCTGGGCCCGACTCTCGCTCCAATGCAGAAGGTTGAAGGAGAATCAAATTGAGACTGCAGTGTCAAAGCAAAGGTAACTTTTAACAAAGCAAAAGCAAGTACAAAGCTGTTTTCTCTCAGTGAGAAGCAGGGGCACCTGAAACTGGGCCACCGTTGGGCACAGCCTAGGTGTACAGCTTTTATAGGTCTTGACTGTGGGCCCACCCTGACTTCTCTTGACCGAGGGTGTCACTACTTGATTGGTCAATTGGTTCGTTACTAGGGAATATGAGGAAGGGTCTTTGGGGATTTTCCATTAGGGTCTGGGGTCAAGCTTTCTTTTTTTTCTCATTTCTAAAAAGGCAGTCTTTCAGGATAAAGCGTAGAGAGCAAACGTGACCGCAGTCTGCCACCTTTGCTGGCAGCATTAACCACAAGTGACCATAGGCTGCCATCCTCACTGGCAGCGTTAACCACAAAAGCTGCTGTAACCCGTGTTTTGTTCTTAATAAAGTGCCCTATTTCTCTTCTCTGGGGTGGCCTCTTGCTCTAGCCCTGCCTAATGTGCCCCCTGCCCCTACACCAAGAGGGAAAGAATGTCATTTAGAGAGACCAAGAAGAATCTGAACAAACAGGCCTTCCTAAATTCCCCAGTTTATTACAATTAAATCATATCCTTTTGTCCTCTAATCACACTCTACTCACACTCCTGCATATCTGTCCATAAAATCCTGGGTCTTTGGGTCTTCATTTCTTCAGGTTCCCATGTCACATAAAACATATTAAATAAATGTGGGTACTTTCCTCTTATCAATCTCTCTTTTGTTTGAGGTCTCTTGCAATGGGGAAAGAAAAGATATTATTCCCCCCTCATAATACACACCATAAACATCTGGCAGTGATTTATACTTGAAATTATGTGCATGGATGTATGATTTTGATTAAATATTACTGTATTAAAATAAGAAAAGCAATTGGCACGCTGGAAAGATTTGACTTGAGTCAATTAATGCTATGAGATACTGCTCTATTTCTGGTAAGAGGTTTCATCTAACTAATTCTCCTAGTTGCCCTCTAGCATAGGTAATTACTTACTAAAATAGTCTCTTTGCATGAAATTCAATTTTGCAGCTTTTGATTAATTTCAATAATTAGAATTCTCCATGGAAACCATAGAACAAGATCCTATACCTTCCAAAAAGCATACAAATAATGCTCTCCTTTTATTTGTTGCCTGGCAACAATACTTTTTATTTATAGTCACAGGAAAATTTCAGAGATATTTGCTGATCCCTGCAACTTTGGCAGGGAAAGGAAAAGAAAAAATACCACTTTCAACATTCAAAAATTAATAGGAGGCTGGCAGGAAAATTAGAAACCATAACTAAATGGAGGACAATGCAGAGACAAGAATGAAGCAGTTGCAGTGCTCACTGGGAAGGGGCACCTGTCTCTGCTAACTCCAGGTAATCCCAGAGAGGGTCAGCAGCCCCAGGGAGAAACAGCAGACCAATAGTGCTAGCTCCAAGAGAAGTTCGTGGTTATATGTGTTTGCTCCTCTCTGAATGGTGCTAGGGGTCAAGCCCCAGAAGAAGAGTGGACACTAAGAAAACCCTCAAATATTATGCTGACCCTCAAATATTGAAGAGGGGCATAAACATCAAAACATAGCCAAACCCAAGGCCATACCACAAGGAGACAGAATCTAACTAATGAGATCGCCACAGCAGTGAGAGTTTCTCTACCCTGACTGATCTTCAACCCCAGTTCTAAAACAATAGAAATGTGAGAAAGTAAGGCAACAAGAGTCTCAAAAAAGAAAAAAAAAAGTAACTTCCCAAAAGATGATCTCACAAAAAATGAAACAGACAAAGCTATAGCAAATAATTCAAAAACCAAATAGTCAAAATGTTTGAAGAACCAGGTGTGGTGTCACATACCTCTGCTCCCACCTTCTGGAAGGCTGAAGTGGGAGAATCACCGTGAGTTTGAGACCAGCCTGGGCTACATAGTGAGTTCAGAACCATCCTGAACTACATCGTGAGACCCTGTCTCAAAAAATTAAAAAAATGTTTTGAAGAGATAACAAAATAAACATATAAGCAAATGCATACAATGCTCAATAAGCTCAAAGAGGATTTAATTAAACATATAAGGATTTTGCCAAGAAAGTGTTCAATGAGTTTAAAGAAGAAAGAAATAATACACTGAGTTAAACAAGACAGTACAGGACATGACGGAGCAATTCAGTGAAGAATTAGAAAATACAAAAAAAAAAAGCAAGCAGAAATAAATGATATGAAAAATTCAATGGAAAGCATGGGTAGAAGATTTAATGGTGTGAGGACACAGTGTCAGAAATGGAAGACAAGGAGGGAGTAGTAGATCATAAACTCAGTGACACGCTAAAAGAACACACAACACCATGCAAGCTGGATCCAACAGCTGCCAGATGCCCCCCAAAAAACTCAGAATTATAAGAATAAAAGAAAAATTAGATGATGACTCAAAAGGTATAAATAATTTACTCACTGAAAGCAGAGCCAAAATTTTTCAAATTTAGGGAAAGAATTCAATATTCAAGTACGAAAAGTATACAGAACCCCAAATAGCCTTGATCAGAAAAGAACCTCTCCATGGCACATCATAATCAAAATTCCAGAAATTCAACAAAAGGAGAAAATACTAAAAGCTGTTAGAGAAAAACAGCAAGAAACCTCTAATGGTAAGCCTATCAAAATGACAGCAGATTTTTCAATACAAAACTTAAAGGCCAGGCACACTCGTAGCAAAGTTTTCCAAGCCCTAAAAGAAAACAATTGTAACTCAGACTTTCATATCCTGTAAAATTAGCCTTCAGTATTGATGGACAAGTAAAGACTTTCCACAACAAATAAATCCTAAAGGAGTATTTAACTACTAAAAACCAGCATTGCAGAAAATATTCAAGGGAATCCTAGACAGACAGGGAGGCTATCTGTACCAAACAGCCCAAAGGAAAGTGTACATCTAACTGAGATAGTAGTTAAACAAAAGGAAAAAAAGAAATCATAATTGGAAAAATAATGTAATAACAGGACTCAATAAACACCTTACAATAATAACTTTCAATGTCAACGGTCTCAACTTCCTCTTTTCTCTGAGAGCACGTTATGGGGAAAAACTGAGTTTCTCAAAATCTGCCAGTTTTTCAAAATGTTTTCCAGTTATCTCAGGGTAAAATTACATTTCAGCAGTGTAATAGTCCTTCATCTTGGACTGGAAGAGAACAAAAGCATCCAACCAAACATATCGCACATTCAATAGACTGATACAAACAAGACTAAATTATGTTGACTGGAATTTGAATCTCAGCAGGATGTTCAGACAGCTGTGCTAGATAGAAGGCAGATTAGGGCATCGTGATTACAGTAGTTATTTCAGTTGCGAGGACAAAAATCCGAACAAAAACAGAGAGGAGGACTCCTGACTTTAGATATGCCTGGAGTTCAGCGGCATCTCTGCCTCTCTCCCCTTGCTCTCCCCTTGCTCAGTTCTTTCTTCTGGCCAGGCAGCTGCTCCGCAGCCTCAAGAAGACTCTGCCAGCCAGGTGCGGTGGCACATATTTGTAATCTCAGCACTCTGGGAGACCGAGGCAGGAAAATCTAAAGTTCAAATCCATCCTGGGCAACTTAGTGAGAGCCTATTTCGAAACAAAAACTAAAAAAGGGTTGGGGATGTAGGTCAGTATGAAGGCCCTGGGTTTGTAACTGGCATGGCAAAATGCAACTTTAAAAGTCAAGTTTTTTTTTTCTTTAGAGACAAGCAACTTCTGGAGTTTCCGCAGGCCTAGGGCATAAACTGCTGCCCCCGCCTCTCCTCGGCCCAGAAGAATGGACAGAAAATGCAGTGCTGGCACCAGGAGGCCAAAGCCCAGTTTTATTCCATGGAGAAGAAAGGAAAATGTGGGTCCCAGTAATGATAAAAGGAGCCTGGCACATCTATGTTCTCATTGTATTCCCTCCTCCAACCATGCCTTGCTATAAAAGTCCCCAACACACGGGTACACAAAGAGATGGAAATGTAAGGCAAAAGAGGCCCCTCTAGCTCTGGAACAAGCTTTGAATAAAACCCTTCTCCTTCTCACCAAAAGAAATGGCCGGCTTTGATTTGGTTTGCAGTGAGCAAATGAACCTGAGCGTATGGACCTAAGTGGCAGGTAACAGGGTCAATCCCCAAGACAGAAGGGGGCACTCTGCCAAGTTAACTAACAGCACCCCAGGCACCACAAAGCATCAGGGAAAGAGCTGCTCATTCAGCATAACTTCTTGGCTGACATTTTGGAGAAAAACACAACTGAATCGCTACTTAGTACCACATACAACGTGAACATACAAAGGTGAACTCCAGATGGCTTAAAGATCTAAATGTGAAAATAAATATATAATAAAGTTAACATAAGAAAATATGGAAGACTTTATATTGAGAAAAATGTCCTCAAAGAAACTGAAAAGCACAAGCCACAGAAGAACATTTGATAAATCCCATCCACTAGTTCTGCTCATCGAAGGACACTGTGGGAAAAGCTGACAGACAAGTAACAAAATGGAAAAAGCTAAATGTCTAAAATTGTAAGAAACTAATATCTGGAGTGTGTAAGAGGTTCTTGTAAATCAACAAGAAAAAGACAGGAACTCCAACAGGAAAATGAGCAATTTACAGAAGATAAAAAACAAACAGGTTAGTAGGCATTTTCTGGGATCCTTAACCCCACTAGTAATCAAAGAAATACAGGATAAAACAGTGCTGACATTTCACTTCACAAATTTTAAACTGGAGAAAGTAGAAAAAGAGTTAATACAAAGTGATGGTTGGGGTAGAGGCTATGGGGTCTTGCAGGCCCTGCTAGTACAAATGATCTGGCCATGGGGCTGGGGATTTAGCTCAGTGATTAGAGTGCTTGCCTTGCAAGCACAAGGGCCTGAGTTCGATCCCCGGCACCACAAAAAAAAAAAAAGATCCGGCCATGCTAGACAGCAATCCGGCATTCTTAGTGAAGTTAAGAATAAGCATAATCTACAAGAGAAGCATAAGAAGGCTCCCCTCAGATACATGTAACTGAGACTGTTTACTGTAAAGGGCTTAATTGCTTAATCTTCCTCCTAAAAACATTTGTCACTGCAATTACCCCATCCCAATCAAAACCATTCAATTATAATGATGATACATATATTGCAGAGTGCTTACAAAGAACCAAACCAATACCAGGGCTTGGGAAGCTGAGGGGAGGTTGCATGTACTCAGGGAGCAGCGCTGCTCTATGCCAATCAAGGGAGTAGAATCAAGCCTTTGTGGTGTTGCACACCTGTAATCCCAGCACTCTGGGAGACTGAGGCAGAAGGATCCAAACTTTGAGCCTAGCTGGGGCAATTTAGCTACTTTGTCTGAAAATAAAATTTTAAAAAGTGAGGCAGGGGTTGAGAACATAGTTCAATGCAAAGGCCCTGGTTTCAATCCAGTACCCCACACACACACACAAAAATTACTTGCTTCTATAACTTTATTTTCAGAATGTCTCTTGAACTAGTAATAAGGAATCCAACCACCGCCATCCTAGGCCAGCCAGAGACCCCCTCTAAACCTCTCTTCCCAGCACAGCTGCACTCAGTGACTCATGTCATCACCAATCCTGCTATTGATAGCAACCACTACTCTCTATGCTTTCCCATGCCTCACCCTCGTGCTGTCTCAAGCCTTGTTCTTGCAGTAGGCACAATTGCCTCTCACCGAACACTGTCTCACCAGCCTCACCGCCCCACCCCTCTCATGATCCTAGAAAAGACCCCATAACCTGTGCAAGAGGATCCACTGTGGTCCAAGTGCCAGGGTGGTAGTTCTCCAGTTTGTTTTGGAATAAACCTGTCCTGTTGAGCTTGTACCTTTGTTCCTACTTTTCTCCTGACTAACTTCATCATAAATCCACACCTACCATCACCAGAACTACAGTAAAAGGAAATCAAATAATGGCCTTAATGAAGGCATCAAAAACATTGTTTTACATTTCCAAAGCTGTACTTCCTCCAATCTGAGCTTGAGTGGGAGGAGGAAATACTGTTAATCTCTTCATTAGTCAGTCCTCCCCCACCAGACTGATTCAGCCCCATAAACAATAGAAATAATTACACTGAGCAGTTGTGTGTTTATTTCTGTGTCTAGACACTGCTTACATCTGAAAACAGAAGAAACAAGAAGACACTCTGCTGTTTTTAAAATTTTTTTGTGTCAAACTTTTTCTTAGCTTGGTTGTTTTGCTTTTGATTAAGAGATATATATTCAGAATATCAGGACTTTTCATTTTAAAAAATTTTTTGTAGAAGAACCAAGGAATAAGATAAGAATACATTCAAACAGTCTTTAGTCTGAGTAAAAAGAAGTCATTTTTTTTATTAGTACATGTTTACAGTACATAATGACTACCCAAGTCATTTTAAACTGCAGAGAATTTAGAAAATCACGAATGGATACTAAACCCAGTGAGTGGAAGTTGGGTGAGAATTAAATTATTCACATAGTGTCTCCCCACAAATGACATTTTAATAATAACCAGGAAAATACTAGTGACAGTGGCAATTCCTGGCAGACACCAATTTTATCAAGGGATCCAAGTTAACATCTCCAATACTGGGAAAAACCAACAGCAGGAAAATAAACATCATGGGCCTCCAGAAATTATGTGCTAAGAAAGACACGTAATGGTGGGGGAGATTCCTAAGGATTGAACCCAGGGCTTTGCACTGAGCTACATCCTCAGCCTTATGTCTTCAGCCCTTTTTTATTTTATACTTTGAGACAGAATCACCCTAAATTGCCCAAACTGGAGCTCAAATTTGTGATCCTCCTGCCTCAGGCTCCCCAGTGCTGGGATTACAGGTGCAAACCACCACACCTGGTTTATAGCATTACTTCTTCTCCCCAAAATACACAACCTAAATCTAATCATGAAGAAATTTCAAATAAACTAAATTGAGGAGTGTCCTACAAAATAACAATAACTGATCTGTATTCTGCAAGAGTCTCGAGGTCATTAAAGTCAAAGACCAAAGAACTATTTTAAGATTAAAGAAAAGCAAAATATATTGGGTGAGCTTTAATGCACTTATAGAGTTGTAGGGACCATCACTACTATCTAATCCCAGGACATTTTCATCACCCCAGAAAGAAACCCTGGACCAACTGGCAATCTCTCCCCATCGCTCCAGTCCCCAACTCTGGAAACCACCAATCTACTGTCTACATCTTTTTATCTGTCTACCCTGAATATTTTTATAAAGAGAATCACACAGTATAGTGCCTTTGTAGCTTGGCTTCTTGACATGTCTTCACTATTCATCTATGTTATGTGTATTTGTACTTTGTTCCTCTTTATGGCCAAATGACACTATACTGTATGAATAAATCCCATTATATCTAGCCATCACTCATTGGTTCATGTACATTTGGGTTGCCTTTTTCTTTTTGTTTTTGTTTACATTCTGGATGTGCTTGTTTGTTTGTTTGTTTGTAGGGGTTTCGAGTTCTTTGTTTTTGAGACAGAGTCTCACTATGTAGCCCAGGTTGGGCTTGAGCTTGCTGTTTTCCTGTCTCAGCCCCCCAAGTGCTGGGATTAT
The DNA here is from genome assembly GCA_004026905.1 of Hystrix cristata. NCBI lineage: Eukaryota > Metazoa > Chordata > Mammalia > Rodentia > Hystricidae > Hystrix > Hystrix cristata. Next base: position 138,462 of record PVJO010001945.1, read on the forward strand.
CAGCCTAGACTGCTGCTTCCAGCCCCATCTAAGTTTTGAGGAACTGCCAAGCTGCTCACAAACATAATTGCATCACGAGGAAATGTATGAGGGTTCCAATTTCCTACCATTCTTATCAACTTTGGTTTTATTTGTTTGTTTGTTTGTTTGTTTGTAGTTGTTGTTGGAACTGGAGATTGAATTTAGGGACTTCCTACTGTGATACAGTCCCAACCCTGTATGTATTTATTTAGAGACAAGGTCACTCACTAAGTTGTTAAGTTGCCTAGACTGGACTTGAATTCATGATCCTCCTGCCTCAGCCTCCCAGAGTACTGGGATCATAGGCATCCATGCATGGTTTATGTTGAGCATCTCTTCATGTGTTCATTGACCTTTTTTATTTGGTTTTGATTTGTTTTCGTTTTTTGAGTTAGGGTCTAACTATGTAGTTTGTGCCGGCCTTGAAAAGACTATACTATAAAAGACTATAGCAAACCCAGGCTGTACACGAGCCACCATGCCAGTTGGGCCTTTTGGTAGAAAATACTTGAATGTTCTGTGGTAAATAAAGGTATCGAACAAAGCCTCTGCTGAGACTCAATAAGATAATCAACATAAATACATACAGTCGGGGAGCAAAACCATGCCCTCATTTACCATTAACTATTTTTTAAGAAGCAGTATCTGGTTTGCTACTAAGCCTTGTTAGAACCTGAATGCTTGACTGTGGGAAATCAAGTACTTGTGAGCTGGACACTGTCTATCCACACGAGCCATGTGGTCAGCCATGTGCAGCAGCAGCTCCTCATCAGATTGTAGTGGAGCACAGGCTATCAGAATGAAACACACCTAAAAGGCATAAGTAAGCTGCATAAGCAGATGGCCCTGATTTGCTCAACACCTACCCCTCCTTTCAACTCCTCTTTATCCTGCGTCCCATCTGCCCACTCCCTTCCTCTTGGTATTGCTCCCCTGCCATGCTCCCTAGCCACCATAAATTAAGCATCTTTGCTCCACTTTGCCTTCCCACCATGATGTTTCTGCCTTGGAGCCAGCTGGCCATGGACTGAATCCCCTTAAACCCTGAGCCAGATTAGACCTGTAGTACTTTGAGTTGTAGGGACCCAGTATGGTGTCTCAGTGACAAGAAAACTGACTAATACACTTGTCAAGGTTGTGCAGAAACAAATGTTTGTGGAGGCACAAACTAGTGAAGTCCATGTAGCAGAAACTTTTCATTGTCTAGTAAACCTATCTCTAGGAATCTTTCTCAGAGCACCTTGACAAAAATACGAAAAATGTATTCCTGTAGTTATTCACTGTAACACAAATAATTAGAAACTATACAATGTCTGTAAGACATGATATATCCACACAATGGAGAGCTATGCAAAAAAAAAAAAAAGGAATAAGGAATATCTCCACAAAGGCCATGAAATAATGTCTAACATAAATTGTTACACACAAAAAAAAAAGAGGTGGAGAAAAGTAACATTATATCTGTGTAAGGGAGAGACTCAGATATACATGTATATACATATCCAGTCAGCCCTCTACATCCATGGATTCCAGCGTGTGGATTCAACCAACTGTAGATCACAAATACGGGGAAAAAAACATTGCATGTGTACTGAACATGTACATTTTCCTTGCCATTATTGCCTAAACAATTTAAGATAACAACTATTTACATTGCATTTACATTTTATCAGCTATTATAAGTAATATGGCCAGGCATTTTGGTGCGTTCCTGTAATCCCGGCACTGGCACTTGGGAGTCTGAGGCAGGAAGATTGCCGCAAGTTTAAGGACAGCCTAGGCTAAATGGTGAATTCAAGCCCAACCTGAAGTACGTAGCAAGACCCTGTATCAAAAAAATAACAAAAAACACTAATAAGATGATACATTTAGTTCAAAAAACAATTTAAAACCACAAATATATAAGCAGTAACACTAAAATGAATTTACAATTTCATGCAAAATTGACTATTCCATCAAGAAGAGAGAATTCAGTTGCATTTCCACATATCAAAATTTACTGGGGTTGGAGATTTAGCTCAGTGAAAGAGTGCTTGCCTAGCAAGAGCAAGGCCCTGAGTTCAAGCTCCAGCAGACCCTCCCAAATTTTTTTTTTTACTTATGTATCTATGGACAAGAATCTTTTGCGTGGCTATCAGTTCTCTAAAAATTTGTAGACTTATAACAGAGCTCAAAGGCAAAGAAAGGCACAGAGACCTGAAAGAGTCAAGTAACCCGGAAAGCTGTGCCTACGCAGCATGTGCCTGTTTCCTCATTGATGACACTCAGGAATCATTTTGCACACATTTTTCTACAATGTCTAGTTTAACCTATTTATCTCACAGGTAAAGAAGAGGAAGCCTGGATGAGAATAGCAGTCATTAAAAAGGCTTCCATAGAGAATAACAAGTATACCTGAGGCTCAGAGCTCTGCTTTTCCAGGACAGTGCTTTTAAAATTGACTTCTCATCTTCTCTTATCATTGTCCTTCTTTATTTCTGTGTAGACAATGACCTCTCCACTGATCCAGTATTTCTCAATTCCTAATGTCACCCAGTAGTCAATCTTCTTCAGATTTCAGGGTTAGGGTGGTAGACTAGTTTAGCAATTTCTCCACATAGCTAACTTCATCCATTGTCATTTTATTTGCTAAACTCCAAATAAAGCCAGTCTTTCATAGTTTCTGCAGTGTGTATACCAATTAGTATCCATAGATTAATCTGAGGTTTATAATCACACAATAATATTCATTTTTAATCTCACAGATAAAAAGGAGATTAACATCAAGTATCATTTTGCACTTTGCTGGTTTCTCACCTTCTGCTTCCTCACAAGAGTTAAACAGAGGGGTTGAGATTTAGCTCAGTGGTTAGAGTGCTTGCCTAGCAAGCACAAGGCCCTGAGCTCAAGCCCCAGCACCAAAAAGAAAAAAAAAGAGTTAAACAGAATGAAAACCAGCAAAGGCCTTACACATTAGTTTCAGGGCTCTGCTCTCTCTCTGAAGCTAATCAGACTGTCAATTTCACCTTCTCTAGCACCCACTTTAAAATCCTCTGCACTGTATAATACTCTACCAGGGGAAAAGACTTCATAGGGCAGATATAAACAGAGGCTTTGGCCCATACTTTAGGCTCATAAATGCTTCCAGTCAAGAATGGTAAATTTTTTTTTTTTTTTTTTTTTTTGGTGCTGGGGATTGAACTCGGGTCCTTGTGCTTGCAAAAGAATGATAAATTTTTGTTTTTGTTTTTGCCTGGAGTAGTGGCACAAACCGAAATCCCAGCCCTCTGGGAGCCTGAGGCAGAAGGATCACAAGTTCAAGCCCAGCCTAGGCAATTTAGCAAGACCCTCTCCCAGTATAAAAATTTTAAAAAGGTCTTGAGCTCAGTGCAAAAATCCTGGGTTCAATTCTCAGCGCTAAAAAAAAAAAAAAAAAGTAGGTTATTTCCATATCTTGACTATATGAATAACACTACAATGATTATTGGAATACAAATATCTCCAAGAAGTGCACTATGATTCCTTTTCTTTTGAGTATTTATCCACAAGAAGGATTGCTAGGTCATTTGGTAATGGTATTCTTTAATATTGTGAGGAAACTCTATACTGTTTTTCACACTAATTTATGTTGCTGGACAGCGTGGTATCCACTGGTTCCAGGCTCTTACCGATCCACCCAAAGAATTGGCCAGGACAGCTGATGAACAAGTAAACCCAGCTTTTATTTAGAGTAAAGGAAGAAAAAGAAAGGGCGAAGAAGAGAGAAGAGCAAGAAAAGATGTCTTCCGCAAGCAGGATGGGTCTCTGCGGGCACAGGAAGACAGCAGAACAGGAAGATCACAGCAGCAGCAAAGTCAAAGGCCTCCATATTTTGTACTCTCTCAGATCCCATCTTCTGCCCATGCATCCTGACCATGATTGGCAGGTCACATACTGTTGTTCAGACTCTGTTCAATTCTTTGTAGTTTGACTGGTTACATCCTCTTTTCCAGTTGGCCAGCCACACCCTAATCTCCTGCCTCATTTACACTGCAACAACAGTGTGCAAAGGTTCCCTTTTCTCCATGTCCTTGCAAAGAGTTGTTCCTTTCACATTCTCGATAAGTCTTTCTAACAGTTAAGAGGGGATATCTCATAATTTTCATCAGTAGATGAATGAATAAAGAAAGTGCAGGGGCTGAGAATATAATTTAGTGGTAGAACACATACTTAGCATTTACAAGGCCCTGTTTTCAATCCTTGGTACACAAGAAAGAAAGGAAGAAAGGAAGGAAGGGAGGAAGGGAGGAAGGAAAGAAGGGAGGGAGGAAGAGAGGGAAGGAGGAAGGAAGAAAGGAAGAAAGGAAGGAAGAAAAGAAGAAGTATATATACACAAGGGAATACTACTCAGCGATTTTAAAAAAGGAAAAGCTGTCATTGGCAACACCTGGATAAATCTAGAAGCCACTCTAAGTGAAATAAGCTAGGTAAAGAAAGACAAAATGCTGAATAATCTCACTTATATATGGAATATTAAAAACTTGAACCCAATTCCCAGCACTCCCCCCAAAAAAATAAATTAAAATAAAAACTCAAACTCACAGAAGCAGCAAGAATAGAATGGTGGTTACCAGGGGTAAGATTGAGGGTGGGAGATGAGAGGGTGGACAGGAAGTCAGAAAACAGACCTTGTCTTCAAGTGCACTGGAACAAGATGTAGGAAGAATTGGGGTGGATTTTGCTGCAATTGAGCTAGGCGTAGCTGCCTGTGGGTTTATAAAATGTACAATCACCAAAGCAAGTGAAAGAGTAGCAAAGAGGAGTTGGGGAAGTCAGCTCAGTGGTAGAGCATTTGCCCAGCAAGCACAAGGCCCTGAGTTCAATCCCCAACACACACACACACGCGCACACACACATACACACACACACACACACACACACACACACACACACACACACAGGGTAGCAAAGAGCCAAAAAAATCAAGATCACCCACAGGGCAAGATATTTGGATTTACTCATATTTGCAAATAGCTCTAAATGCCCTAAGGAAAAGGATTTGTGGCCCTGTGGCCCTTTCGTTCTTCCATCTGTTTTACTCATAACTGAAAGAGCAGAGGTGGAAGCTGTGACCACAGCCGGCAAAGTTCTGAAACTGAATCAGTTGAACTAAGAAGGAGAAACATGAGATCCACATGAACAGGGATATCTAGGAGTCCAGATAGAAAGAAGTAATAGAAGAGACATTTCTGCGGAAAGACAGTGGCTACTCCACAAAAGACATTCAACAAATGTAGACTGAATGGAGGAACAGAGAGGGAGAGACCCCAGACTATACATGAGACTATACAGTTACATATGGATATCGTTCAGCTAAGTTCTTTAAACGCATATTGGGACTTGATCCATAATGTTTAAACTTGACACTCTTGGGGGAGATATTTTCGCCAGAGAAACAACTTCAAGTAAAGAAAAATGCCTACCGTAAATGCAGTATAATTTGTGAGATGGTGCCACCTAGTGGTGTATGGTAAATTAATGTTTTCAAATTAGGACTACCTGTCTAAGCCGTAGCGCAGGTACAAACTGATGCTGTTCAATAGGTCTGTAAGGCCAGCCACATGTGTGGGAGGTACCGCAGACAGCATGGGACCAAAAGGGCATTTCCAAGGCCAATTCTGAGGCGGAAGGTGAGGTCCCAGTAGCAGTAGTGGCTATGGAAACGGACAACGGAAGGGAAAGTAGAGAGCAGGACCCCAGGTTTCCATCCTGGATGCCTGTAGCTAGGCCTGTCAGCTGGCATCAGGAGCTTTGGGTGATCCCAGACTCTGGGACACTCGGTTTTATTCTGGGTCCACTGTTCCGGAAAGTTTTGGACCAGGCTGTATTCACCTGTGATGGAAAAGGTGCTGAACAAAGACTATTCGGGGGAGAGCACTTGAGGGGTGCCCCAGAGCGCTGTTGTACGTTGCACATATCTTTAGGAGTCACCTGATATACACACAGAAGGCTGGGCCGGGGGTTGGCATTTGAGCTTCCTGAAGGCCCACTATGACTCTTCCTTGCCTAGTTGTAACTGCCACTCATTCCCACCACCAAGCACACACACTCCCACCGTGAGATTTTTTTAGGTACTAAATCTTGCAACTCTCTATAATCCCCCAAACTACTGCTGACCGTTTTCTGTTTTCTGATTTGTTCATTTCCTTCTGATTCCTTCGGTATGTAAAGTCTGTTTGATTTACCCAAAGAGGCAAGTGGACTTCACTTTTCTTCAACTGGAGTCAACTGTTGACATTCATCAATACAGTTACCAAGCAGAAGAAGAGAACTTGAGGCTCTGTGAGGGCCCTCGCCCACCTCTCCTCTGGATAGAAAGCGCCAGGAGATTCCTATCTACAGTTCAGGGACACTTAAAAATAAATATACACTTAACCTCACTCCTTAATTTGAAATGTCCCAGGAGTCCTAAATACAAAGAAAGAATCAAACGACTCACAGTTGGGATTTGGACAGGTACAGATTTGCTGAATAAACTGAGAGTTCCCAAAGGAAGCTCAACTGGAGTGAGAGACTGAAGGCTCTAGAAAGATAAATGCCCTAAGACAGAGATCCTGTTTAATTCACCTAAAAGATATTTGCATTTGACTTTTCTTCCACCAGAACCCTCTATTAACTTATGTCTGCACGGTTATCATGCAGCGGATATGTAACATGTCTAAAGATACTGGTTGTGATTTTCTTTGAAATAGCAAAAAATTGGAAACTCTCTCAGTGGTCATTGTGGGAGGTTGACTAAATAAATCATAGAACACTAGGTAACTACTAAGGAAAGTAGAGAAAACAGTAACAAACAACAGATTTGCAGATTTCGAACATCAGATGGTAAAGAACAATGATCCTTACGAGGCAGGAAACAAATAAGCCTTGTTAGTATGGCTTGTACAACACTCCATTATTAGTGTGGCTTGTATGACACTCCCATGTGGCTCCTTCCTGCCTCATGGGCCTCCTGCACATCCCTTATTCTCACTGCTCAAGCGTGTGTTCATTCCTTGTCCTCCCCACAAGGCCTTTGCACCTGCTCTTCCCTTCACCTTGTGAACTTCTTCCCATCATTCGGATCTCAGCTTCTTCATCCTTTCCCTGACCTTCCAACCAGGTCAGAACCCCCAAATATGCACTCCTGGAACAGCATTTTCTGTCCCTCCCACCTACTTTGGTCATGGTAATGAGTAACACATATATATGACTCTTCTGCTTAAGCCTTTTGCCTCATTGGTCCATACGTGGATAGAGTGAGTATATGTTCATCTTCATTCTCTATTGCATCAATGCCCAGAACAATATATTCCAAGATAATTGTTGAATGTGTAATTCAGTGAACGCAATTCTGATTTGGGGTGATTTTCGAAATACTTAATAACTAACGTGGCTTGGGAATTTCTCATTCATCCTTGGAGCCAGCTATCTATAACCAGAAAGACCATACAGTGAACACTGATTTTACAATGTGTATCACCCCCGACTACATCGCAATGCCAAAGGCTTTAACATAAAGTGATGGTCTACTATAGGATTCTTGCCAACTATAGGATTTACATGGAATGGTTACTAATAAAATGATAAATTTAAATAACCAATACAAAATTAAATTTGATCTTCTTACTTAGTTTTATTTCAATACTGAACCAGTTATCTGAATTAGTTTCAGCTTATATGGGAGAAAACCCAAATTAACAATGAAGAAAACTCGCATGTGACAAGGTTTTATTCACATATATAAACACACGAATGTGCACGCAGACACACATACAGGCAGTCTGTAACTGGTGATAGAGAGTCTATGAAATCATCAAGAACAGAGGTTAAGTTTTCCACATCTCCATCCCTGGATTCTTGGCTTCCTGGTCTAAGAGTATTGGAGGTCTGGCAATCACATTTACATTCCAAGCAGCAAGATAGAGGATTGGGAGAAAAGAGAGAAAAAGAAGATGTGCCAGCAAAATCTTAAAGCACAGATTTGGTAGCAGCCATCCAATTCTCTTCCTTGCATCTTATGAGCAAGAACTTAGTCATATGACTTGACTCTACCTAGCTGCAAGGGAGACTGGAAACAGAGTGTTTAACTGGGGGCGGGGGACTATGCATCAAGCTAAAAGCAGAGCTTGACTGGTGTACAATAATGAAGAGATGTTGAGATAAGTAGTTAGCAGTCTACTTCAGACCAGCTCACATATTACACTATTTTTAAAAGGTAGGTAGAAAGTGTAGTTTTCAGAAACTTAAGAAATCAGTTACAAGACGTGACCGGAAAAAGGAGGAGCAAAAAGGAGAAGAGAATGGGAAAGTAATAGTATGGATAAGGATAGAGGTACATTTCTTTAAAAATACCTTTCGCCTAGCATACTGGTGCATGCCTGTGATCGCAGCTACTTGGGAGAGTAAGGCAAAAAGATCACAAGTTCAAGGTCATCCTGGACAACTATGCAAGAGCCTATCTCAAAATTTAAAATTACAAAAAGGCTGGGGGATATAGCCCAGTGTGAATGTCCTGGCTTCAGTCCTTACTAGTACCCCTCCCACAAAAAAATAAACATGAAAGCTGTAATATAGTTAGTAAATGTGTTTTTCTTTTGTAATCTTTTTTTAGTAAATGTATTTTTCATAAGAGTTTGAGGTTGTAATTCTGACACTGCTTTATGTGTATACTAGAGTTGAATAAATAAGTATATTGTATGTGTGGAAGATCCCAGTTTCTCACCATTGGAGAAAAAGTTACAAATAAGCAACCCTGTGGCATTATATTAGAATTAGATCTATCACCATAAAATCATGGTTTTTAAATATACAGATAAAGGATACAGAAGTACAGATGTGTGTGTGTGGTTTAGTATACATACATATATTTTCTAGCTTTTTCCATAGGAAGAACCAAGAAGTAATAAGATTTCGGTAGCAATGAGCTCACTTATAACTCAGATACTGATTTCTAGACACCATTCTTGAGTAAAAAGAACCAGAATCCATGGAGAAGTGGTCAATGGCAGGACTGGGAAAGAGAAAACACAAATGAGCCCAATATATGTTATGGTGTCAGAAAGTAAAAATACACTCACAAAGATGGGGACTTGCCGAAAGACAGAAAAGCCAACCTGAAGGAACTCCTAATGACCAAAGTTAGAATAATTTTAGCACTAAAACAAATAAAGATAGTGTTGGATTAAAACCCATAAAATAACTCTGCCATACAGAGAGATAAACTTGAGTCATTTAGAGGAAAACGGATGTACTTGAGACCAAATGTTAAATGAAATAAATCAGACACATGTTTAAATGTTGTGTGGCTTCTCTTACATAAGAAACCCAAAGTATGGATAAAGAGTAGAATAAAAGATTATAGGAAGTAAAGAAACAGATCTTCCAGGGCTGTGGATTTAGCTCAGTGATAGAGCACTTGCCTAGGAAGTGTAAGGCTTTGAGTTCGATCCTCAGCACATACGCTCCCCCACCAAAAAAAAAAACCCTGAAGAAAAATACGTGGAGAAGGACTTTATCTCAACCTGATCAAAGCTGCTTATAACAAACCTATTGCTAACATCATATTAAGTGGGGAAAAGCTGAAAGTGTTTCCGCTAAAATCAGGAACAAGAACTAGGATGTGTTATGTACATATACCTACTCTACACAAGGATTGTAAACATTATGTGCTGCAAGCATGTATAAAGAAAAAAATGGAAGGAGATCAAGAGATGAGTGCTTTAAAAGACACTACCAAAAAACTGAAAACACAACACACAAATTGGGAAAAAAAATTTTTTGTAAATCCTATAACTGTCTTTTTTAAAAGAACTGCAAATTTTATATCTGATAAAAAGATTTATATTCACAATATATAAAGAATGTCTTTTTATCACAGTAGTATTATTTATAATAACCAAAATGTGGAAAGAACCCATGTGGCCATCACCTGGTGAATAAACAAAATTTGGTTATCCATACAAAGGAATATTATTCAGCTATGAGAAGAAATGAAGTACTGACCCTGTCTCAAAAAAAACTCAATAAATAAATAATAATAAAAAATAAGAGTGATAAAGAGTAAGTAATACAAATGTATTGAAAGTATATTTTTATGTATAAATTGGACATGTCCACAAGAAGTAGTGGCAACAGATCATCGAGAAACACTGAGCACTGGAAAGAGGATATAAATGAATTACAAAATGCAGGCACAATTGTAAAAAATCTCACGTATGCTACCAACATCTCATATTTGCATAGTACTGGTTTATACACAGTGACAAAGCCATAGATTTAAATGCTACAAACATTTTAAGATGTTTCTAGAAAGAATAAAGAGTCTCTTTTGCGGGGGTGCTGCTGGGAGTCAAACTCAGGCCCTTGTGCTTGCTAGGCAGGCTCTCTACCACTAAGCTAAACTCTCAGGCCCTCTTTGGGAGATCTTGAGATGAAAAGAACTATTTGGGTCATTGTTTTTTCAAACCCCTTGCTTGTGTGTGTGTGTGTGTGTGTGTGTGTGTGTGTGTGTGGTGCTGGCAATGAACCCAGGGATTGAATCCAAGCCCTTGTCATGTTAGGCAAGCGCTTGACCAGTGAGCTACAGCCCTTTTCATTTTTTCTTTTGAGACAGGGTCTCACTAAGTTGCCCAGGTTGACCTTGAACTTGTGATCCTTCTGCTTTGGCTTCCCAAGGAACTGTTATTACAGGTGTGTACCAACACATCCAGCTTTTCTCAATCTTTCACCGAAGATTTATACCAGTTATTCTCCAGCCAGCAAAACAAAAGCTACCCTAAGCATTTTAAAAATTTTTAATTTTTTAATTTAAAAAACTACAGGGAATTTCACTGGGATTTTGACGGAAATGCTGAAAACCCAGGCGAAGGAGTGAAGCAGCAACTAATCTATTACTCATGACTGTACCAAATGGGAAAACGCAAACGAAATCAACTGGTAAGGGTATTTTCAGAACACCTTCCCGTTGAAGCCCACTCCAGGTCACTTTTCAACCCAGTGCTTTTAGTATCTGCCCCCCACCCCACCCCCAGCACCACGATGTCCCACTCTGCATCCTAAGTGTGGGTGCCATGCTGGAGGGGAGAGGAACAGTGGAGGAGGTGTTCTGGAGTCCAAGAACTGGGGGCATGGAGCAAAACCAGAGCCAGTTCAGGGGTAAAACTTTGCCAGAAAGACTACCTCAGGCAGACAAGAAAGGGGAAAATGTGCTGCCCTTTCTCTTGCTCTATAGTCTCTCGCTGGTGCACTCTGCTCACTGGACTGAACAGGAAGCCAGCTGACATGGGAAGCCAGGAAGCATAGCTTTATAGGGGTGAACCCCACTGTATGGAACAGAGCAGAGCAAGGGCAAAATGGAGAGCTGAGGACAAAGGAGATTCACTAGTTAAGAATTAAATTTATTATTGAATGTGTTATGTTTTAATTTTATCTTTTTGTTGTTGTTGTTATTTTGAGATAGGGTCTCAGTATGTATTTCAGCCTGCTCTTAAACTCACTGTGTAGCCCAGGCTGGCCTCAAACTCATGTGGCTCCTCCTACCTCAGCCTCCCAAGTGCTGGTATTACAGGCTTGCACCACCAGACCCAGCTTCAATTTTCTTGCCTCTTCGTGTGTGTGTGTGTGTGTGTGTGTGTGTGTGTGTGTGTGTTACCAGGTATTAAAACCAGGACCTTCGCACTGAGCTACATCCCTATCCCTTCTAAAATTTTTTAGTTTGAGACAGGGTCTGGCTAAATTGCAGAGTTGCCCACACTGGGCTTGAGCTTGGAATCCTCCTGCCTCAGCTTCCCAGAGTGCTGGAATTACAAGTGTGAGTTACCATGCTCTGCTCTAGTCTCATATTTATTTTTAAAATGTTCTGAGCATAGTGGTCTGTGCCTGCAGTTATAGCTTCTTGGACAGCTGATCCAGGAAGATCACCTGAGCCCAGGAGTTCAAGTCAGGTTGGACAAGGCAGTGTGAGAACCAGGCTCAAAAAAAAAAGTTTCTCAGCTCCTGTGTAACTGAAGTTGCCCAGTTTAGAGAGAAGAGGAAAAAAAAAAAAAACCCAACAGCCAGGATGTCCTGTTGGATCTAAATTTCAGATTTAGCTGGATTTGGTGGCGCACACCTGTAATCCCAGCACTCAGGAGGCAGAAGCAGGAGGGTTGCCATGAGTTCTAGACCAGCCTGGGCTACATAGTGAGGTCAAGGCCAGCCCAAACTACATAACAAGACCCTGTCTCTTAAAAACCAAAAAAAATCAATTAATTAATTTTGGATTTTAAAAAATTATTATAAATCTGGAAATTTGAATTTAACGGGAAATCCTGTAAAGTCGTATCTTACATGCTGTGTACTGTACATTAAATATAAATCTAAATTAAATTTATTTTTAAAACAACTAGCTGTGCATCCTAATACAAAAAATAAATAAAAACCAAAACGTTTCCTAACTTGTCTATTTGTTAAGCAGCAGGAGAGACGATTTCACAAAACTAGATGTTATCATTTTTCTCTAAAATTCTGGTAGCATTGTCATGATATGCAGGGCTGGACACAGGGTGGAGCAAGTGAAGCATTCCTCTTGGGCATAAAATTTAATAGTGTGTCAAAAAACTTAGTAATCGAGACAAATAATATTCTACACAGTATCTTTAAATAAAAATTAAGCAAAAATTCATGATGAAATATATACATACACTATATATAGAAAGAGAGATATTTTCCCCCCAGTGGCCTTTCACTGAGGTAAAACCCCAGCACTTTTTAACAATTTTTAAATTTTGAGATGGGGTCTTACTAAGTTTCTACATTGCCCAGGCTGGGCCTCAAACTTGAGATCCTCCTGCCTCAGCCTCAGGAAGTGCCAGGACTACATGCATGCACCACTATGTCTGGTTCAAAATACCAAATATTACAATAATGACAGGATCGTGCAAGGCATGGTAGTTCATGCCTGTAATCCTGGCACTCAACTAGGATTCCCGAGATCGAGGCCAGCTTGTACTACATAGTGAGTTCAAGGCTGGCCCGAACTACATAGCAAGACCCTGTCTCAACACAAACAAAACAAAACAACTATGATGAATGTTATCACTATGTACATCTAAAATGTACCATGAAAATAAAATTTTAAAAAATGAAGGCTAAAAAATAAAGTAAAAAAAAAACCTGCCCAACCTAGAGAACTTGACGAATCTTTAATTTTTCGACAAATCTAAAACTCTTCTAAAATTTAAAATTTTTAAAAATTTTTTTAAACAAGGAACTACAACAGCGCCCCCCTCACACGGTTCCTGTGAGAAATCTGTGAGATATTAGAAAGCTCAGGGCTTTCTTGGGACAGAAGAGCTGCTGTGCGATTGTATGCAAAATGAGAAACTACAACTTGGCCCTGGAATTTTAATCTGGACAGGCAAAGGCAAAGGCAAAGGAGCACACCTCCTTCCGGTCTACCAGCCCGGACACCAGACCCAGCGCGCATGTCCGACCTAGCGTGCGCACGCGCCTCTAGGGGCGGAACGGGAAGGGGGACGTCATGGGGGACGTCGGTGTGGGGCGGGGCCGGCAGTAGTTCCCACGCCTGGGTTGCGGGAGCCGCTGGCCCGGACTCCCGGAAGTAGTGCGTACGGGGATGCCTCGGGGCGGAAGCTGTGTGTGGCGGGAGGCAGTGGTGCTGCCTGGGCGGGGACGCTGCTGCTGTTGCTAGACGACGCAAACTAGCCTTCGTCACTTCCTCAGCCCGCCGTCTACCCACTCCTCAGGCCGGAACAAGGGGGCTAGGAGCCGGGGTGTGCTCCGAGTTGTCCTCCGAAGTCCAGAACAGCGGCCAGCCGGGCGGCGGCTGTTGGGGCAACGCCACCTGCAGGGAAGAATTCGAGCCGAGGCGGGAAGATGGCTGCAGACAAGCCTGCAGGTGAGGCGGCGGGACGCGCGGGGGCGGACAGACCCGGCGCGGCGGCGGCTGGCTCGGAGTGGCAGGAGGGGCTGGAGACTCGAGGGCACCTCACTTGGGGCTTGCGATTCTGTCCTTCATCCCCCCACCTCTAAGTCTGGGCCACAGGTCCAGTAGTTTTCTTCTCGAGCGCGATATGAATTCACGGCTGACCGCCTTTGCCCTGCTCTCCAGAATAACTCTGGCCTAAAGTGCTTACATGTATTTGTCACTTCAGACTTTGCGACTTCCCAAAGTGCGATAGGCAGACCGTGGAAGGTCATCTCAGAGCGCACCGCTATCTCAGTGTGCTGCGGCTCAGGCCGGGATACACCTGTGCTGTGTTAGGCACTCGGAACTGCCTCTGGCAAGCGACGACCTGTGGAATTAACTTCGTGACACCCACTCATTTAAACAGGCCTGAAACTACGGTATCTCTTCTGTCTGTGCTTTATGAGAACTTCGTTTGGTACCTGTTTTTCCCTAGTTCCTCTTTGTACTCAGTCTGGATGATTTTCCTCATGGATTGTTTGCCTCATTCCTAGAATCTTCTCCGTTAGGAAATAAAATTCTTTCCAGCCTACTTCTGGGAATGACTAGCACGTGACTTGCAAGCAATTAATATTCTCTGCGGCATCCAAGTTTTATCGGAAGGAACTGAGTTGACAGGTTTTAGAAGTGATCAACACACTTTTTATAGTGAAAATTAATTCGAAAAAGAAAATAATCTCGTGCCGTGAATTTTATTAGGTCTTGATCTGACAGATGAATTTCGATTTGAAATTAAAGTGAGCCAATCCTAATACAAGTACAGAATAATGAAGTATTAGAAAGGAGCCAGGGATGTAGCTCAGTAGTAGACTGTTTGCCCAGGATGCGCGAGGCCCTCTGAGTTCTACCCAGACATTACATACACACGATCAGTAGAGAATCTTCTTAGTAATCTGCTAAGAAGAGGAAAGTTTAGAAAGTGAGAATGCTGTAGAATTTTAGGTAGGTTGGTCAGAGAAGTATCTGGTGAGGTGATACTTGAGCAGAGACCCGAGTAAAGTGAAAGAGCGGTATAGAATGGGGAGAGGCGGGTCAGCAGCATGTCACAGGCAGGAAACAAACATGGCCTGTCCAAGATTGGACGAGGGGACTAAATCTTTAGGACAGTGCCTTTTTTCCCCAAGTTTACCATTCCTCCTTGCCCGTATCATTCCATTTATTTGTGTGGAATCGTCTTTTTAGACCTACAGCCCATCCAGTTTTCAAGTCCTACCTCAGTTCTTTCTTTACTTATTTTTTTCATTTGTTCATTCACAAAGTATGACTGTAGGCAGTCTTAGGTGTTGAAGAAATGAATGTGCCACACTGCCTGCCTTTGAGGACCTGCTTTTCAGGCTGTTAGAGGTAACAGACCTATCAGAGTTGTAGTCCCATTTAGTAAGAGCTATACAGTCTTCATATAGTTGAAAAATACGGGCCGGAGTTTTTTGGTTTTTTGCGGAGCCAAAGTTTGTAAGAAACTTCTCTGTAGTAAAGTTGAATTGGTATAAAGTAGACAAATGTTTAATGTGGTAGCCTTCAATCTCTCTGCTCCTTCCTATCTGCATTTCAACTAATGTGGTTCTTACCTTTAACTCCTAATATGATTTATTTCACATTAAGTAGCCCTTTGTAGGGGAGGTACTGGGAATGAACCCACGGCCTTCACACTGAGCTACATTTCCAGCCCTTTTTTGTTTTTTGTTTTTTGTTTATGGTGCCAGGGATCAAACTCAGGACCTTGCACTTGCTAGGCAAGCACTGTAACCACTGAGCTAAATCCCCAGCCCTTTTTTGAGAGAGGGTCTCATTAAGTTGGGAAGTAGTCCAGCCTGGGCTCCCAACTTTTGAGCCTCCTGCCTCAACCCTGCAGAGTGCTGGAATCACAGATACATGCCACCATACCTGGCTAAGGAGCCTTTGACTACTGTTTGTCACTTCCTATCCATTCTCCTCACTACCATCCTTTATTTCCAAAACAATCATTGGATCATGCCATTTCTCTGCCTTTAAGTTTTCTAAGACTGTCTCATCTTTTAGGTATCTAGTCCTTACTCTTTAACATGGTTTGTGAGCTTCTTGCAGTTTTATTTTCAAGTGATTTTTTTTTTTTTATATCTACATACCAAACTCTTCACACCAAATTCTCTTGTTAAGTATTGTGTCCTTTTGTGCTTCTGAGTTGTTTGTAATACCCTTCTTCCTCTTCTCTGTCTGATGAACAATCTCCTTATTCAAAAATACTCCTTACATGCTGCTCTGAGCGCCTGAGGTCAAGGTTCTGATTGTGGAGGGTCTTGTGTGTGTGTTCTTTGTTAGGTAAAAGAACCTTGATGGGATTTAAGAAGGCAAGTAAGTGACCAAGGAGCTGGGCCTTTAGCTCAGTGGTAGAACATTTACCTAGAGTCCTCAAGGGTTAAATGCTCAGCACTCAAAAAAGGAAGGTAAGTGACCAGGTCTTGTTGGCTGTGGATGGGTTTAAGTGAAGCAAGACTAGAAGCGCAGAGAATACCTAAGGCTGACAGATACTGTGATGTTAATGTATTCGGTAAGTTTTCACTAACAGCCTTCTTTGCTGGTCACTGCTATACACAATGGACTAGAGACAAGACAGAGTGTCTTAGTGGCGCTTACTATGTAGTGTAAGAGACATAAACACGTAAATAAAAAATAAGTACGATTTCAAGTTGTAATAAATACTCCAGGGGCTGGGGATTTAGCTCAATGGTTAGAGTGCTTGACTAGCAAGCACAAGGCCCTGAGTTCGATACCCAGCACCAGAACAAAATAAAACAAAACAAACAAAAATATATATATATATACTCCAAAGGAAAAGAAATGAATGTTATGGTTTGGATATGGTTTCAATGTGTCCCTCAAGGCTTATGTGTTGGAAGCCTGATCTCCAAATTAGGGCTATTAAGAGGTCATACAGGGGAGGTCGTAGCTTAGTGGTAGAGTGTGCACTTATCTCACATGAGATCCTGGATTCAATCCCTGGTACCAAAAGGAAAGAGGTGGTGGAACCTTTGAGGTCGAGCCTAGTGGGAGATGATGACATCATTGGGGTGCTGCCTTTTAAGGGATTAAGGTTGTTCTCATGGAACCTGGGTGGTTCTTGTGAGGGTACATTACAAAAGAGCAAGCCTGACCCCTCCCCACTGTCTGACTTCCTGTCTTGCTGTGTACTCTCTGCCTCCCAACTGTTCTCCTGCCATGATGCTGTCTGTCATGGGATACAGCCAAGGGGGACCAGACCAGACTTCATGGGCTTCAGAAGTCATGGACTTTCAGCCTCTTTACAATGTACCTGACCCCAGGTATTTTGTTATAGCAATGAGAAATGGAATAATAGAGTAAGAAAGAAGATAGAGGAGAGCTGAAAGTAAGGACCCTATTTTTAGATGGATTGGTTAAAGAAGGGCTCCTTTGAAGGTGATATTAGAACACAGACCCTAAATATGAAGAGCCGGCCACCTGGAGAAAGAGCTATCCAGGTAGGAGAATGTGCAGAACCCTCAGTTAGAAAACATTTAAAGAATATCCAAAAAAATCCCTTGAGTAGAAGCTCTCTGTGGGCAGGGCTTGTGTCTGTGTGTGTTGTGCCATAGTACCAATGCCTAGAACAGTGTCTGGCATGTGGGAGGTACTCTGTATTTATAGCATAATGAGCAGAGACCTCATGGAATGGAGATAAAGGCAGAGTTGTAACAGGAGCTGGTGTCTGTTGGGCTTTATAGGCTGTGAAAAAAGTTTAAAGTTTTTCTAACTAATGGGAATCTACTGGGAATTTTCACCCAAGCCATGATAGTGTGATCTGATATATATTTTAATGAAACCAGGTGAGAAAAGATGACAAGAAGTTAGGAGCATGAGTTGTTTTTCGTTCGTTTGTTTGTTTTTGGTGCTGGGGATCGAACTTAGGGCTTTGTGCTTGCGAGGAGCATGAGTTTTGAAATCAGACAGCTTAGGTTTATCCTAGCTTGATATTTGTGGCCCTGGCCAAGTTTTAAGAAGCACCCATAGGATTGGAGATTTAGCTCAGTGGTAGAGCGCTTGCCTAGCAAGCCCAAGGCCCTGAGTTCGAGCCCCAGCAACCCCCCCCCAAAAAAAGAAGCACCCTTTTCTTTTCTTTTCTTTTCTTTTTTTTTTTTTTTGGT